>JASTWQ010000545.1:0-119760 GCA_035220615.1 Leptothorax acervorum
TACGAGTCGTGATGGTGAAGAACCGAAAAAACGAGACGCTCTCGAATTTCTTACTGCTATTTGTACTGAATATGATTATATAAGAAATCTGGTAGAGCATCAAGTCACTTGTACCACTCGGTGCCAATCAGTGATAATACAAAAGTTACTACTAATAACAATATAGTTGTTCCAATTTCTATTAACAATTTGAAGAAGAAAAGTTATAATCTTAATGATTTATTAAAGATTACATTTTCACATTGGTGTCAATCACATGATAAAACATGCGACAGTGTGCAGGAAATGATATAATATTTAAAAATGAATTAACGTCGACCAAGGAAATAGTTATCATTCATTTAATTTTGTTCTCATCACAGGATAATAAGTAGTGAAAATACCACAGACGTTTTAATTTAACTGCCATACAACAACTACAGTATCGATAGCTAAACAGCAGTATAAGTAATGAATGCTATATTTCATTATGTGAATCTATTGAACAAGGTTGTTTTACAAGTATGTGTAGACCAGACAGATTTTGGATTGCATTAATGATGTTGCAGTTGATGATAATGTAAAAATTATAAAAAAAGCACGATGGCCTAATGGTTCAAAAAATATTTATATATTATTTTTAGAAAAAGTTGGTAAGAAATAATAGTATAAGCAGTATTATAAAATATAGATGCACATTTTATTTGTACATAATACTCGAAACCACATACACTGTGTATTTTATTACATATAAGTTATTGTTTTTACTAAATGCAACATAATTAATTTTCTATCAATAAATTGTATTTCCCTTTCATAATATTTTATTGTTCCAAGAAGATTAACATTAATCACACTACATTACGATCATATATTTTATGTAGTAAAATATATACAGGGTGTAAAACTAAAGATGTTACAAACTATTATTTTCTAAAACTAAGCAAAATATGAAATTTTTGTTTCTTTAGAAATAATAGTCTATAACACCTTTATTACCTTCCTACACATACTGTTTATAAGATGCGTATCACTAAAAAATGCGTGATATCTGGGCGAAATTACCTTTTTCAACAAAGTCAATAAAACCCAAGTATACGTAATATTTATTTTTGTACCTCGTAATATAAGTAATATCTTTAATTTTTAAATAGTTAATAAAAAATTCAAATGGTAATATTATTTATCTTTGCACCTTTCGAAAAAACTAAAATGGTATGTATTTTCTATGAGGCATTAAACATGTCTCTCATTTTTTATTAATATATATATCAATGACTACATTTCAATTATAAAAGACGGAGAGGGGGTGGTGGTGGGATTTTACCACTTTATAGCATTAGCATTAATCACGCTACATTTTGCGATTATATCTTATGTCGCAAAATATACACAGGATGTAAAACTAAAGGGATTATAGATTATTATTTCTAGAAAACTAAGCAAAATATTAAATTGATGTTTTCTTAAGAAATATAGTGGTCTGTAACATTTTTAGCTTTACATCTTGTACAGACTGTTTATAAGATATACTGTTCATATAGATGCGTAATATTACAAAACAAAAGGCATGATATCCGTACTAAAATTACCTTTTACAAAAAGGTACAAAAAAGACGCCAAGCACGCGTGGTGTACCTCGAAAAAATCGAAGTAATATCTTTACCTCGGAAAAATCGAAGTAATATATTTGTACCTCGAAAAAATCCAAGTAATATCTTTACCTCGAAAAAATCGAAGCAATATATATCGAAAAAACTTAAGTAACGGGTGGTATACGTAAGACCTTTGTACCTTGAAAAATAAGATATACTGTTCATATAAGATGCGTCATATTACAAAAAGGCATGATATCCGTACAAAATTACCTTTTACAAAAAGGTACAAAAAAAGGCGCCAAGCACGCGTGGTGTACCTCGAAAAAATCGAAGTAATATATTTGTACCTCGAAAAAATCCAAGTAATATCTTTACCTCGAAAAAATCGAAGTAATATATTTATACCTCGAAAAAATCCAAGTTAATATCTTTACCTCGAAAAAATCGAAGAAATATATTTGTACCTCGAAAAAATCCAAGTAATATCTTTACCTCGAAAAAAATTAAGTAACGGGTGGTATACGTAATACCTTTTGTACCTCAAAAAATTGAAGTAATATATTTTTACCTCGAAAAAACCTAAGCAAAAAGTGGTACACGTAGTTATCTTTGTACCTCGAAAAAATCCAAGTAATATCTTTATTTAAAAAAAAAATACAACCCAAGTGACACATCACAAAATTGTGTTACCTTTCATTCAATCCAAGTTATTATCTAAAAAAAAAAAAAGAAATGATATCTGTAAATTGCGCCAATTATAAAGAAAGAATATATATGTCTCAAAAATAATTGTTGCACTACTTTGATGAAAAATCTTTACATTGTGTTAATTAGAAAAACAATGTATAATAACAATTTTATAACATTACAATTTTTTATTTCAATCCAACAAGGAAATGTAAGATATTTAAACACAGTTTATATTTGTATTTTTTAGTGGATATAACAATTTTATAAAATTAAAAATTTTTAATTCAACAAGGGAAAGCAAGGTACCTAAACAATACAAAGTTTACAAGTTCATATATGTATTGTTCAATAAAATAAAACATTTAATTACAAACAATTACAGACAGAGGTCTGAGAGTTATAAACAATTATAACATTACAAAATAACATATTTTATTAAAATTAATACATTTTTCTTGTAAAAAAAACGGCGCTGCTAGACCTCGAAATATAATAAAGTACTATAATTTCAACTGAATAAGGACAACGATAAAAATAATTCAAGGAAGAATGCAATGGGAGTAATAACAATAATTATCAGCGTGTGTATGTGCGAGCGAGTGATACGGGCAGTAACGGCGAGTGATGCGACTAATAATTAAGCATAGGATAAGTTTAATGTTTTAAGGCGTGCGTTAAATATTGTGAAAGCGATTAGAATTAAGTATAGGATAAGTTAACGTTTGTAAAGCGTCCGTCATATATATTGTAAAACAATTAGAATTAAGTATAGGATAAGTATAGGATAAGTTTACATATATTGTACAATAATTAGAATTAAGTATAGTATAAGTATAGGATAAGTTTACATTTGTAAGGCGTGCGTTGTCACAGCGATTATGCGAAGTAGGTTTAAGATTACGTTTCTTTAGTATATAAGTTTTATTGTAAAAAAAGCTTCTTTTAATTTTAATTTGTATCTAATGTAACTCGACCTAGTACTTTATTATATTTCGAGGTCTAGCAGCGCCAAGTTTTTTTTACAAGAAAAATGTATTAATTTTAATAAAATATGTTTATTTTGTAATGTTATAATTGTTTATAACTCTCAGACCTCTGTCTGTAATTGTTTGTAATTAAATGTTTTATTTTATTGAACAATACATATATGAACTTGTAAACTTTGTATTGTTTAGGTACCTTGCTTTCCCTTGTTGAATTAAAAAATTTTTAATTTTATAAAATTGTTATATCCACTAAAAAATACAAATATAAACTGTGTTTAAATATCTTACATTTCCTTGTTGGATTGAAATAAAAAATTGTAATGTTATAAAATTGTTATTATACATTGTTTTTCTAATTAACACAATGTAAAGATTTTTCATCAAAGTAGTGCAACAATTATTTTTTGAGACATATATATTTTTTCTTTATAATTGGCGCAATTTACAGATATCATTTCTTTTTTTTTTTAGATAATAACTTGGATTGAATGAAAGGTAACACAATTTTGTGATGTGTCACTTGGGTTGTATTTTTTTTAATAAAGATATTACTTGGATTTTTTCGAGGTATAAAGATAACTACGTGTACCACTTTTTGCTTAGGTTTTTTCGAGGTAAAAATATATTACTTCAATTTTTTGAGGTACAAAAGGTATTACGTATACCACCCGTTACTTAATTTTTTCGAGGTAAAGATATTACTTGGATTTTTTCGAGGTACAAATATATTTCTTCGATTTTTTCGAGGTAAAGATATTAACTTGGATTTTTTCGAGGTATAAATATATTACTTCGATTTTTTCGAGGTAAAGATATTACTTGGATTTTTTCGAGGTACAAATATATTACTTCGATTTTTTCGAGGTACACCACGCGTGCTTGGCGTCTTTTTTTGTACCTTTTGTAAAAGGTAATTTTATACGGTTTTTATTACCTCGAGACATAATATTTATTAAGAATCTCCATTATGTACATAATTTTAATTCGCGAATTTTTATTATGTACGTAATTATGACGCGCCGTTTTGCTATTTAATAACATCATGAAAATTCTACCAAATTAATACTCAAAGAAAATAAATTATTATCATGTTTAGACATACCTATAATTCATCGAATTATTATTAAGCTATCACATAATTGAAAACACAGAATTAAAATTATGTCTAGACAAAATATAAATTCTGAATTTATTTTATGTTATTATACATAAAAATTTTTCTGAAATTGAAATTATGTACATACATTGTAACTTCCGAATTTTTATTATGTACATAATTTTAATTTCTGAAAAAATTTTATGTTATAACATAAAGTAAATTTAGAATTAATATTTTGTCTAGACATAATTTTAATTCTGCATTTTCAATTATGTGCTTAATAATTATAGCTTAATATTAATTCGATTAATTATAAGTATGTTTACACATAATAATAATAATAATTTCTTTTCTTTGAGTAAGTATCAATTAATTTGGTAGAATTTTTATAATAATATTAAATAGCAAAACGGCGTGCCATACATATCGATTTTAAAAATTAAATTCTTAGCTTCTTCATGCACAATTCAATAATAAAACAAAGAATAAAACAAACGCTTAATCCTCTTGCTAAATTAATTTTACATAAATAATATAAACTAAGTAAACGAGGAGTTTACTACTTTTAAAATCGAATACTTCCGTGTAATCTTTTATAATTTAACAATCTAATATCACTTTCATTGAAAATTAAATTTTGTAATTTATGACTTGTTCTTGTACATTTTTGAGAGGATGAATGAATGAATAAATGGTAAGAAGAAAATAATCAATAACTATTTCAATATAATTAAAGACTAAAGAGAATAAAGGAATAGATGTATAAAATTAAAAAGATTAGAATTATTGTAAAGAAATAATGACTCGTATGTATGCCACTTAATTGAAATTATTCAACTCTTATTCATATTTCTTATTGATATTGTAGTACACAAATTAGTAGCGATATAATTCTGATAAATTATAAATTTATCTTACCCATTACGTGTATTTATTACCAGTATCGTCTAATTCGCAACAAATATTATACGCAACACGCGGTATTATTCGAACGTCACGCAAATAATCTTTTGTCTAATGCCTGTGAGAGCGTGAAGTACGCGGTCACTAACACTATCGACGCGTGACTCACGGACAAGTTTCCGTTTAATCGTAATCTGTAATTGGCCACGTTTAAACCTTTTTTACCTCAGAAAATACTGATCGGAACAAAAAGTGGCAAATACATTTTAAATTTATTTTTTCGAGAACTTTATTGCTGTGGTATTTTGATTCGCGAATTTCGGGACACCCTGTATAATTTAACTTTTGTATCAACAAGATCTGAATTTTTGTTACATGTATGCATTTCATGCGTCGTGTACAATACACAAAGTAAGTTTAGCGTAAGAAATAAAAGTAACAGGGAGTAAAAGGGACTTACGATAGTCCTGTCTACAATAATACGATAACGTAAGAGTAGAAATCAGACTTCGTCATTCGAGAAAGAAGAGGTTATGCACAGGCCGACAATCTGCTTTGATTGTCCGAGCGTAAGAAGTAAGAAATAAATCTAATTTATTTTGCTTACGGCTATACTTACGCCGAGAAGTTTCTTCCTTACTTCTTAAACCAAGCTTATAATTACGCCGTGTATTGTAGACGACGCATCCTAATCTTTGCGCGTACATATAACCATAAAATCGTCATTGGTTTTCTTACCTTAGTTTCCGAAAGTGGTCGTCGGTTTGTTTGTTACTAATGGATAACAAACGTAATTCGATACAATAACTAAATTGATGTTCGCACGAGAGATGCAAATTTGGATATTTATTGCAAGAAACTAAGAAACACGCGGCGGCGTGAACTCCAAAGACAAAAAGTAATTTTAATGGCATCCGATCATACGCCGAGTATAGGCCAATATAGGACACCAAGCATCGTCTAATCATAGCTTGCCGTGGATCGGGCCGAGCACAACAATTATTACAAGTAATAAATTATTTATTCCGCCAGTGATAATTAACAACTAACTCGTTAAGAGATTTTTCAATCGACCAACTGGCAATACTCAATCATCTTTTCCGAAATGAACGTTTGAAAAACTGCAAGCCGACCAGCTTTGTCAGATTCATACAGCATTTTCAGATCAAATCGAGACGATGAATTCGACCAAGGGTTTTGGTCCGCTGATGTAGATAGTTTAATTTTTAATTTTTAATTTTTATTGCGAAAAATATTACCCCAGCCAGGGATCGAACCTGGAACCTCCCGTATTCCGTTCGGGCGTCGTAACCATTTCGACTACCGGGGCATGTGGTAATATTTATCGCAATAACATATATTAAGATGACTTCCAAACAATAATAAGATGGGACACCGATATTAAGTCAAAGGTGTGGGTATAATAACAAGTTATAAATTATTTATTCCGCCAGTGATAATTAACAACTAACTCGTTAAGAGATTTTTCAATCGACCAACTGGCAATACTCAATCATCT
This sequence comes from Leptothorax acervorum, assembly GCA_035220615.1. Classification (NCBI taxonomy): domain Eukaryota; kingdom Metazoa; phylum Arthropoda; class Insecta; order Hymenoptera; family Formicidae; genus Leptothorax; species Leptothorax acervorum. The sequence continues at coordinate 6,775 of JASTWQ010000545.1, forward strand.
TTTCCGAAATGAACGTTTGAAAAACTGCGAGCCGACCAGCTTTGTCAATATTACCACATGCCCCGGTAGTCGAAATGGTTACGACGCCCGAACGGAATACGGGAGGTTCCAGGTTCGATAAATTAAAAATTAAACTATCTACATCAGCGGACCAAAACCCTTGGTCGAATTTATCGTCTCGATTTGATCTGAAAATGCTATGTGAATCTGACAAAGCTGGTCGGCTCGCAGTTTTTCAAACGTTCATTTCGGAAAAGATGATTGAGTATTGCCAGTTGGTCGATTGAAAAATCTCTTAACGAGTTAGTTGTTAATTATCACTGGCGGAATAAATAATTTATTACTTGTTATTATACCCACACCTTTGACTTAATATCGGTGTCCCATCTTATTATTGTTTGGAAGTCATCTTAATATATGTTATTGCGATAAATATTACCACATGCCCCGGTAGTCGAAATGGTTACGACGCCCGAACGGAATACGGGAGGTTCCAGGTTCGATCCCTGGCTGGGGTAATATTTTTCGCAATAAAAATTAAAAATTAAACTATCTACATCAGCGGACCAAAACCCTTGGTCGAATTCATTGTCTCGATTTGATCTGAAAATGCTGTGTGAATCTGACAAAGCTGGTCGGCTCGCAGTTTTTCAAACGTTTATTTCGGAAAAGATGATTGAGTATTGCCAGTTGGTCGATTGAAAAATCTCTTAACGAGTTAGTTGACAATTATTACAGCAAACAAAAGATTTTATTAAGAATGTAAAAGAGTAATTACGTATTGTTTTTTTTTGAAATGTGTAATAAAATACATTTTTGTTTGATCATTGTACTTGATATTATTTTACGAAATACTTCAAATTCATCTCCACTGAAAACACCTATCTGTTTTGATGTAAGGGGATACTTAAACATTTCTCGTTGATTTTTCATCTCTCGTCCTAGGATAAATATTTTTTCTGTTGTAACAACCTCTTCGTTTATATCATGTTTCTTTAAGATTTGTTCGATAAGGAAGATTTTCGAATTCTTCAGTATTACCACGTTATCCGGATGAACTTCTTTCAAAGTAGTATTGTTGATTTTAATTGATGAAATCACTTTGTAATCACTTCTTCCATAATTAAATAATCCAGCACTATTGTTTATAATACAGTTCGAGAAAGTATGACGTTTTTTTATTTTAAATTGATCACTACATTCTAGCTCACTTAATCTATTGATTATTTGAGTTAATGGTTTATTTGGTGATTTAACTAATTTTTTAAAGAGTCCAATATAACTTTCTCCCCAAAAAGCGGAAATGTCACTTAATGGAGTATTCTGATTTACAACGTTATCAGATAAATGGATTAAGTTGTGCATACTGAGTACTTGGGAACCTTCTCCGTATAGTGATGATAATAATGTAAAAAATTGTGTCAATAAATATTTAGCATAATCGCATGCGCTCATCATTAAGTCACGACTATTTAATATTCTACATGCTGTAAATAATAGTAAATAATATCTATAATAATTGTCCGGTAAAATATCTTTTAAAACTTGTCACGGCTTTTTCGGCCGGATCAAAGGGACGCTAAGAGAGTCGGGTGGTAGACCTCTCGGGATTATCCCTCGCGCGAGTCAGGCGGTTCTTCAATAAATCGGTTGGGCGCCAGACGCGAATCCCTCGCATCCACTAATTATTCGGAAATCTCGAACGCGAACTCGCGAAAACCATAGCCTATCGCACGAGGGGCCAGCCGGCTCAACCTAACGGCAGAGGGGCAGGGTAGAGGCAGAGCAGCGCGGTGGTTGCGCCAACACCAAGAATTTCACACAAAATGCCGTACGTTTAATGAACAACAAATCTCGTTTATTGGAAAGAAAATGAATAGTCGGAGTATTAGTGATTGAACAATGTAAAAGTAGCAGTTTGATTTATTTAAATGAACAATGTCTCGTTATTTGGAGAAAAAAAAAGTAATCAGATTATTAAATTTGGAACAGCGTGTAATTAACAGTTTTGATCGGTCCGGTTGAACAATAATTTCGCGGGAGAGAATATTATAAACAATCAGAATTCCTTATAGCCAGCGGTCGTCCCGGTAGGAAAATATCAGCCCGACAATGACAAAAGAAATAAGCGAACGTTGGTTGGTATCGTTAGAAAACAAGGCTGACCGGAGGAAAGTATCGTAGGTGAAAGCTAAACAGAACCGTGAATGGTTTGAATATAATCGGTAAAGACCGCAAGTAAATAATAACGCGGTATAGGAAACGTAAATTCGAGCGTTATACCGTACGGAGAAATTGACAATATAATATTACGATCCATAATCCGACAAACAGGCTTGTCGCGAGAACGAAACTTAAATCTAATCAATTCGAGAAACCGACTTATCGCGAAGACAAAACGTGAATCTAAGTAGCCGATACGCAGGCTTATCGCGGAAACAAAACGCAGATCTAGTCGACTCGACAAGCAGACTTTTCGCAGAAACAAAACTTAAATCTAACTTATTATTAACATCGCCGAAACGTTAAATATTATCGCGAGAAGGGAATCGACGGATTTTTCACGCTACAATCGACGGGCGGCGCCCCGCTGGGCGCACTGGAATTCGCTCGCAAGCAACACAAAAACTTATAGCGACGCGAAGATCCGCTCGGCCGCTCGCACGAACGCAGGTGCGCTAACGCGATACGGAAGCTACTCGCTACACCCCTTTCGCAATTAACGACACGATAAACGACCCGAATTACACGACAAATAGCAATCGCAGCTCGCAAGTCACGAATAACGGCGCTTCGATGATCTCTACGCGGTAAGCGGGCAGGTACCCCGCAGGGCCACTCTCCGGCGGTACGCGGTAAGGGAGGGCCCGTGCAACTCCCCGAGAACTCTTGACAACGCTTGTTACGACGTGAAATCTCACCGCACTCCACGAAACGCGAAACTCTAAGTTATACGGGGCGTCACGATATCCGCGGCCTCGGTGGCCGCCGCCCGATCTCGCGCCCCCGCGGTACGATCCCCAAGAGGCCGTAACGCGCGTTATTCCTCGGAAAACCTTACAGCGCACGGCTTCGTCGTCGCGAGGCCCCTCGCGTCCGCCACCGACCGCCTACACCAAAAGCGAATACTCGCGAAACTCGGTCGCGAGCCGAATAACCGCGAGACTCTAATTGCGCCGTTTCCGGCGACTTTTTCCGCCGCGTCCGGCGAAAGTCGCGTCCGACAATTTTCACTAACACCAAACCCAAAAAAACACGCGCTCGCGAAACGCGATATCTCGAGAACGTGGCGGTCGGGGCGAGACGAACACGGCACTCGCGGCTTCCCGTGGCCGTTCACACACCAATTAGCTGCTAGGGCAACCTCACCGGATCCGCAGGCTCCCCGTAGACGCCGCCGAATCCTGGTCACAGGGCGCCGGGTAGATCCGCTTCCTTGCGGCACTCACAAATATCGCGATAAATTGCGCGGAAATCCCTCTGCGCGAAACGACTTTACGCCTCGGCGGACGACCCAGAAGAGATCGAGCGGTCCGCTCGATGGCAAATCGAGAACGCGCCCCTCCATGGGGTGGCGCGGTAATTCGGCGCGGTGTCGCGACCAATCGGGGTCGACGTACGGCGGATCACGCGCGGGTGTTCGCCAATTTTCGGCGGGGTCCTTCGAATGTCGTCAGGTGTCCCTTCGCCTGGCGGATTCCGTCGCCCGGTGGTTTGTTCTCTCGGGCGGGGTTCCCTTTGTTGGCCGGTTTCCTCGCGGACCGGGGGACGCTGGCCAGGCGCCCCCGGCCCTCTCAGAGGTCTGGGGTCGTTGCGGGAAGCCCTCCGGTGATCTCGTTGTGCCACGCGTGTCCGCCCCGCACCCCGTGGTTGGATCACTCGCCCGTCTCGTGGCGTCCTCGGGCCGCCTCTCCCGTCGCCGCCTTCCGTGTCCATCGTTGAGGCGCGGTGCCTCGGTGAGGTGCCGCGTTTTCATACAATTAAATACAAAAGAAAAGGATAAGTAAACGTAATCGTTCTATTTCCGGAGGCCCCCTGGAGATCTCGCGGTTGCTCTTCCGGGTCATCCGCGGGCGCGAACCCGCGCCCTGTGACGGCGGCGGGGCGCTGCCACGCGCGGCGAACCGTCACGTCATAAACTACAAGACCACAATACAAAAGCAAAAATCGAAATTGTGTAGCTTTCCATCTTGCTACTAAGTTTACATCAAATTGTTTTCTCTGAAACTCGCAAGGCACATAAGGTGTTATATTTAACATCACTTGACGAAATTGTTTTATATTTTTTCTTTTCAGTCGCGCAACACTTTTTTTCAGAGTCCAATTTTCCATTAAAAATTTCATCACTCCAAGAAATAGCAGATGCATGGAATCTAAAACTACATCATTAATGATGTCAAAACTGGGTATCATTAACAACGGTGATACTAAATCTTCTTTGTGATGCTGAGGTTGATTTTGTCCTTTAAATGACTCCTTTGAACGTTTTGGTTTATCTATTTGCGGGTATATTCGTTTTTTCTTCAACTTTTCTCCTACGGTAATCCCTTTAATCGTACATCTTTCACAAGCGTAAAATGCACCGGGTGACTTATACATTTAAAAAATGACCGTGCTGGAGAGTCAGCAATAATGGCAATTAATTTGAAAGAATACATTTTTCTGTTTATCATTACACCCTCATTGATTAATTTCGTTGCTTTATTAACAAAATCACTTAAATAATTGCAAGCACTCATCGGTTTAGAATCACCACAATATAACGCAACTACAAAAGGTTTGCAAATATAGTGTTCATGAAATATTTTTATAATGATTGACCAAACTTGTATTTGGGAATTATTGTATATTTGAATACCGTCAATATGAACTAACAAAGAAATTTTTTCTTCCGTGAAAATGTTGGGATCAATTATTCGGCGTAAACCATGCTTAATGCCAATATAAAAATATTCTCCAAGAGAATTTTTACTGGTTTGCATTTGTTGCAATTTTCGGTAATGTTTAGTCCCCAAAAGGGTTTGACAAGTTTTTGGTAAGGAAGAATGGCCTTCACTCCTTAGTATTTGCAATAAATCCGTCACAACATTTAATCGCAAACTATCCAAGTTGTCAAGAGTCCACTGTCGTATTTTTTCCCTTATTCCATTATTATTAACTTCATCGTTGGATAATATATCAATATGGTCACTCGTATGAAGAGAATTATTAACATCATCAATACTATTAAAATCTTGAGAATCATCCTCTTCCACGTTAATTCTTATTGGAGTGGTTCTTACTCCAATATCAGACATAACCTCACGAACATTAATTTCGATATCATCCACTTCACTATCACTTTGTTTATTATAATTTTCATTTTTGTCACTCTGTTTGGGCTATTTGATTTTTTAAATTTTCGATGCTTTTTTACTCTATAATAAGTTTGCGACATATTTGCGAGAAACTGAAAAACACGTGAAGCGAAGTGCGAACACCAAGAAACGAAAAGTCATTTTAATTGGCATCCGACTATACGCCACATATGGGCTAGTATAGGACACCAAGCATCGGCCAATCATAGCTTGCCGTGAATCGGGCCGAGCATTGGTGCTGTTGCAACCAAAAACAAAAAGTAATTTTAATGGCATCCGACTATGGGTGCCATTAAACGCGCTACATCGTCTTGCTCGCTTTCACGCTGTTAGTACTGACGCTTAGATGCAGTAATTTTGTTTGTTCGTGTAGGATATAGCCTAGAAACGCTAGCTGCAAGCCGAACGGCTGTTAGTACATATTCTGACGAAAAAAATGGCTGCTCTCAGTAATAATCAACGCCGAATATTAGCTATAACAGTAAATGAATTTTACAATATCATGTTCTCATCTTCATCGGAGGAAAGTGAAGAGGGTGATATTGAAGTTGAAATGTTACAAAATAAAAATGTTAAACAACATGTTCACTGCCTTCAAAATTACGTAGAGGTTATCATACCACAGTATACTAATAACCAGTTTGTTTAGGATTGGATAAAGTCGGTATAATGGGCGCTGTAGCGACAGCAAACGGCCCTGGTGCGAGCACAAACAACCCTCGGGCTCGACCCAAGCTCGCCCGGAATCACCCGGTTATCGCGCCTATTATTCCGACCTCGCGGTTGCAAACCGCGCGCGCGTTTCCTAATTTACGTATACCGCGCAACGCGCTACATCGTGGATCGATGGTGATTCGTCCTTCGCGAGCTCAACGACCCCCGTCGAGGGTCTCATATCGGGACGAAGGACGATCGTCATCGATCCGCGCTCTCTTCTGTTCGGTCTCTCTAATTGTAAGAGAAAAGTCGAGCCGGCCGTTCGCGGCAATTATAATATCGGGAGTGTTCTCGAAAGTAATTGCGCGGCGTTCGATAAGTTTCATCGCGAGTCGCACCCGCTCGATTGGTCGCCGCGTGAAACATCTCACATCGTTCTTCCGTTCACGTGAAAGGAAGAGTGAGCCGGTATTCGTCGCGGAAGCACCCGGTCAATTGGTCATCGCGCGAATTCCGGAAAGTTGGTTACGCAACGAGCACCCGTGCAAGGGGTCGCATCGTGCACACAAGTTTTGTCGCGATCTGCACCCGCTCGATTGGTCGTCGCGCGAAACATATCAGTAGGTATACTAGGGGGATTTAAACCCAACCTAGGGCGAGGGGGGTAGAGGGACAGGGGGGTTCCGCGACGCGGGGTACTCCATGCCCGGTGGGCGAGGGGTCCGCGGGGGCAAGGGAGGGGGCCAAATGTTGGCGAGGGGGGGCAGGGGGGGAGGGGGGTTCCGCGGCGCGAAGTACTCCATGCCCGGTGGGCGGGGGGCCCGCGGGGGCAAGGGAGGGGAAACGATGAGCGAGGGGTCCGCGGGGCAAGGGAGAGGAAACGATGGGCGAGGGGTCCGCGGGGAGAGGGGAACCGCGTTTACTGACATCGCGGCGGCCCGCGGGAGAGGGGGAACCGCGCTATGGGCCGCGATGGATGCGGACGCGGTGGCCCGCGGTGAGGGGGGTCCGGACTGCAACCCGCGTGACGTCACATCATATATTATTTCCGCGTGCGCGCCTGCATGAATGGGCAACCCGTCATACTGACCTGTATGTCTCTACAACAAGCGATACGTATGATGTATGTACGTATGTATGCATGTATGTATGTACGTACGTATGTACGTACGTATCGCGGCGGCCCGAGGGAGAGGGGGAACCGCGCTACATACATACCATACATACATACATACCATACATACATACATACATACCATACATACATCATACCATACATACATCACATACCATACATACATACATACATACATACATACATACATACCTTACATACATACATACATACATACATACATACCATACATACATACATACATACCATACATACATACATACCATACATACATACATACCATACATGCGTACATACCATCATACATACATACCATTATACATACATACCATACATACATACATACCATACATGTATGTAAAAGATGGGCCGCGAGGATGAGGACGCGGTGGCCCGCGGAGAGGAGGGTCCGCGTAATTATCACTCGCGTGCGTCTTCTCGCTCTCGCCCCGCTCGCGACGGCCGCAGATCAGCGTGACATCACCGCGCGCTTGCATATCACGTTCTCTTTCTCTCTCCCCACTTACCTCTTCGCGTTCTCTCATACTCACCTAATCTTCTTTCTCGCTTTCAGAGGTGTGTATTCTTCGCTTCGCATATCTCTTAGCGCTCTCTCCATCAGTATTTTTGTTTTTTAAAATTATTTAATTTAATATTTTGAAGATAATTTAATACTCCAGCAGAAATAAAATTATTTTAAACCGACTTTAGTACTTTAGATAATGCAATATTTTTTAAATATTTTAATAAATATTTATTTTATAACAACTAATCTTATAAAATAGATAGCGCAATTTAAGGAATTGGAATAGGGAGAGGCTGAAGAATATTAAATTTAAACTTTTTTATAATCATATTATACATTTATTAAGTTTTTTAAAATTTATAACACCTAATTATAAAAAGATGATGATGCAAACACACATCCATACTCTCTCAACTATAACTTTATAACTAATATTCGCTACAGAATACATGCGCGGGGGATATATAAACATATATATACTTGTTACTATAGATATATTAAATATAAATCTCCATTTCTATGTTTTGGAATCGTCTTTCAAAACTTTTAAAAAACTCCTCATAATTAAGGAAACATTCAATGCACTCCCGACACTCATGCGCAGGTTTTATGCGCATTAACCGTCTATCGCAATCACTACACCGCATCTTACTGGAAATGTTTAATCCATGTAGCTGTGATGAGATTGAGTGCCACCGCACTCTTTGCGCGTAACCGATGGGCTGCTCTCGACGCGCGTAGCACCTTTCGCACAGCCGTTTCCGCGGAAAGCCGTACCTCACGTAGCAGGGAACGATTCCGATCACGCAGTCAGATTGCAGCAGGTAGTAATACCGCTCCGGATAATCCTGCGGTCGAACCCCGTCCAACATTTTAATTGTCATAGGTTCTACTGGTGGTGGTGGTCTCATTTTCTAAAAACGTATGCAAACGTATGCAAACGTACGCAAACGTACGCAAACGTACGCAAACGTGTATGCAAACGTACGCAAACGTACACAAACGTATATTAAACGTACATCATACATACATTAAACGTACATCAAACGTACATATGTACATACATACATACATACATACATACATACATACATACACACGTAAAGCAAATGCAATTGCATCCTCACATAGGACACATCTAATAACTATGTGGAAAAAAGGGAAAAGAAAATAAAACATTGTAACGTTTATATAATGTATTTTTAAAAAGGTCGTAACTTCTTCTGGCATTGCGACCACCAGTTAAATATTTTAAATACATTTTGTAATGCGCAATTCTTAACATCAAACGTACACCAAACGTACACAAACGTACACAAACGTACACAAACGTACACATACGTACATTAAACGTACGCAAACGTATGCAAACGTACATCAAACGTATATACCTATATCATACGTATATCATACGTATATCATACGTACATTATATGTACTCTCCCACATGTTCTCTCTCGCTTTCGCTCCTGCTCACGTTCTTTTTATCTCCTTCATGTCCTCTTTCTCATTCTCATTTCCTTTTATATCCCATATTCGCGTTCTCTCTTAGTCCCATTGTCCCACCTATATCTCTTCATATTCTCTTCCCGCTCGCGTCTTCTCCCTCTTTCTCTCGTTCGCGTTCGCGTTCGCGTCTTCTCCCTTGCTCGCCTCCCCGCCTATATCACCTCATTCTCTCTTTTTTCTTCCTCCCGCTCGTGTCCTCTTGTTCGTACGCCTTCTTACGCGCGGTACGGCTATCATTTGCATCATAATTATTACGTGTTATTGCTACTCCCATTAATTTCAGGATTACTGACACATTCCGTCGGTATTACGTGTTATTGCTACTCCCATTAATTTCAGGATTACTGCCACATTCCGTCGGTATTACGTTGTTATTGCTACTCCCATTGCAACCGTCAGCTGCGATCGAGCAAGCCCCGGAAATGCAACAACCACGACCCACCATCAGGGACAACGTGCTGCTATCCAAGCCGCTAATACGAGACGGGAAGATGTCCAGGAAGCAAGCCGAGGCGGTGAGGGGAGGCCTTGCGGCGGTCCAGGAAGAGGGCGCTGAGCCCACCGAGCATGCAGGTATCGACGGCGCGCGAGAAGCAAAGCGTCAGGTACTGATGTAAATAAAGTTCTCACGATTTAAATAGATTTATCACGGTAAGATTGTGATTCCTTTTTTTTTGTCTTGTTATAATTTGTTTAATGAACCAACGCGGTTTAGAAGTATCATACATACATGACAATATTTGAAACTTGTAGTTATGTTCATAATACTCGAGTGTTTAATTTCGCCAAATATTAATAATAACGATATTATTAATAAATAATCATTACTTTCACATTCAAAATAAGGTGATTTTGCGAGTTACAAAAATAAAAAGGTTAAGTTAATATTAACAGTTTGAGTTTAGCATTAGAAATAGTTTCATTTAATGTGTTAAAACAAAGGTTCAGAGAATATGACGTGTATTACTCGAGAAGCGCCGATAGTTAAATATCATTTATGTTCAATAATGCATTAATTTTGTCAAATTTTACGACAAAGCGATTTATTCGATGTGCAAAAGTTGATTTCCTTTTCTTGATAAACGATAAAACGATGCGAATTGCGCAGACTCGAGTATCACGAATGAGCAACGAAATCAGTCATGTCGACTGAATTTTTAAACTGCGAGCCAGCAAGGCCTAAAGGCTGACTCACATAAAAAAGAGGTAATAGAATAAGTGGCGCGAAGCGCGATGTAAAGGCGTCCTTAAGAAATTCATGCGCGTAAGTTAAAGGCAGATTCAGAGGAGAAGATTAAATATTTGCGATTAAAAGGATTTTCGATTTCCTTGTACCTTTTCCCATGGCGAATGCGTCACGTGTGTGAATATCGGGAGACGAGGGGGAAAATATAATACGCGGCGCGTAAAGGCGCCGGTTCGGCAACGCGCGATCCGCAATATATAGGGGGTTCCGGAAATAAGAGACTCGGTTAATCATCCGGATCGCGATGACGCGAGTGGCAAATACGGGCGGACCGAGACACATGCCACAGCGTAAGGAGCGTCGCAAAAAGGATGTTGTCATACCTAAAGGCACAATTAATTGGCGGATATCGATTACCCCGACCCGAGGCGCATCGACGGAACTTCGTGACGGGACGACCCGCGTGCGAGTCCCGTGAGAGCGACAAAGCAAACGCCAGGACGATCGTGTCACTGGATCGCGGAATCGCGAACCCGAACCTCGCGGCGAGAAGCGACGATGGATTAGGGTTCAGGGAGGCTCAAAAGGTACAGCGGTACCATCTGCGACGTTATCCGATCACCAGGTCGTAAGATCTCGAACCGGGCATTTTCTGCGAGACACCACAATAGGGGGTGGCTCAATAGGTCAGAACGATGCCGGTATAGGAGGCCCGTCGACGTACGATAGGTGGAACGGCAAAACGCGAACCAAGGTCGCGAACGGTCATAGACGAGCCAGGTGTGCGGATAGCGTCACCGAAACATCACCACGGGTGATAGCAAAACGCTTCAGTAATGTAAACGCGAAGTTCCGTTTCCACAAGGAGGTAAGATTTAAAACGGCGATAGAATGTTAAACTAATTAAATATCATAAGTGAAAGGGAAACGAAACTTCGAGTAGAAGCGAATAGAATATTTGTCAAAGCGGTAAGACGAGAATACCCGAAAGAGCGTACGTGATTCTATGCGAATTCGCAAACGGCAAAAACACCTAAAAACTGAGGAATTTAGCCATTGAATCCATTATCTGCGAGCGAGTATATGTGAACGATTATCTCGGAACGCGGAAGCGAAAGCGAAAACAAACGTCAGAACTGACAAGCGAACAAAAGGCCCACCATACAGCGAGCGCGTGATAATGGGGCGTGCCAGGCCAAAAGGAGGGAAGCAAGCTCGACTATAAGAGGGCAGCAAGGCCCAAGGAAGGGAGTCCGCTTGACGTTATCACCGAACACGTTCTTCTTATTCTAGTCAATCCTTGCGAGATATTAGATTTACGCGGATACGCGAGCGGCAAAAACTTCAAGTACGGGATAATCGTTGAGTCTGTAGAGCAGAGGGTAGAATAAAGTGTTGATTTATCTACCATAAACTTGACTAAAAATTTATTCCAACGAATTCCCGATCATAAGATCCAAGACGCGCGAAAGACTATCCTATTCCCTAAATACCTACCCGTTGGCATACCACCCGACACTGCGACGAGTGATCCAGAAGCGGTCCAGCGAAGGTCCAAAGGGGCGACGAATCCAGCGGTGCACAGCTGCAGTCCCAGAGACGGTCCAATACAGCGAGGTCCAGCGATGATCCACCGCCACAGCGGGCGAGCCCGGAGCAGCGAGTAAGGGGAATTAGCGAGGTCCAGCGAAGGGTCGGTGAGATAAAATTACCTCTTTCTCGATTTCTCGTGAACAAAATCGAGTGGCAACCGATGATAACCGAATCTGACACTGAGTGTGTCGGTAACAACCCTCCGTCCGGTCACACCATTAATTTCAGGATTACTGCCACATTCCGTCGGTGTTAAATTTAGAAAAAAAATATTTACGTTACGCTTGCGAAGATATTTATGTGACAACTCGTATTTTAACACAAGTTCAAAAATTATTTATTTTATGAATAACGACTAAAACATTTTTTAAGCATTACATGATTTATACATATCGTTAGAATTTGGAAATAGAGGGAAATGGTAAATGAAAGGTATGTGAAAGAACAAAAGTTTATATCTACATACATATAATGTGAAACATTTATTGAATAATCAAAATTATACAATTTTTGGTTTTTAGATCACCGACATATTCTTTACTTCTTTACGCGTTTTCTTTTTTCAACAAGTTGAAAACCGTATTAGTAGCATTTAAGTTCTTATGTTTATGCACACATTTCTTCGGGCTCGTCGATATCATACGGGCGGAGTCCGAACAGCCGAGTCAAATCAAAAATATCATGTGGAGATTGGTAAATATCATCGATTTGGCGGGCCTCTAATGTATCCCGCCACAGATCTTCGAGATCGTATCGACGTTCCCATCGCTCCGCTTGCACTAATCTCTGATGGTCAATGTTGATAAACCTGTTGATAAATGCGTATGTCTCCATGCCAAAAAGACTGGAAAAATATAAAATACTATTATATACATGTATATAGTACAAAAATGTAAAAATGTTATACATTTTGTACATAAGTAATCTTACGTCGTACTCGGGGATGATTCGCAGCCATATTTCATTTCTAATACGGATTTCAGCTATTTGCAGATCCCCGACACAAACCCACTGACAATAAAGAAAATATTAAACCACTATAAGACCACACATATCCATACATCATATAAAGGCGTTGGCACATGAATGACTTTTTGCCATGCGGCAGAGTCGCGTGACAGACCGTGCGCACAAGCAACTTTTGTCGTACGGCAAAGTCGCTCGTATGCCCGCGCCCTAAGAATGTTGTACTTACCCCTACAATAGGATAGATAACTTTTATGTAACCAAAGATAGGCATCCTTTTTGACAGAGTACAGCTGGGCACTAGTACGATTCTACACTGACTGCAAAAGACTGAGCCCGAGCCCAGTAGCGAATAGTTATCTCGCGAAAGTAGCGAAATCTGACACCTTCATACGAGATACGGCATATGGGTAATGGTTTTGACAATTTAGAATCGCCGGGAGAAATAGTAACGCACGCGAGTAACGTACGCCGCAAGTACACGCCGAAACTATAAACATATTACTAAACTTATTACTAGATATACTTAAAAATACTATACTACAATAAGAACAAAACGATTTATTCTCTCTCCCATTCACATCGGCCGCGGGTCCGCGTGACATCATCGCGCGCTTGCACGTTCTCTCTCATACTCACCTAACGTTCGCGTCTTCTCTTTCGCTTTCAGGTGTTCTTTTCGCGAACGCCTAGTTGCAGGTTTCATGTACAAATAATTATTGCGCGATGACAATTTTACAAGTTTATCATCACGCATTTGTACCTATTAGCGTTCTCTCACACGGTATTTAATTTTTAAATGTTTTATTAATTTAATACTTTAGATAAGAATCAGTATTTACTGTTTTAAATATTTTTAATTTAATATTTTGGATACATGTTAAAGATTAAATAGAATAATCTAGATCCAACGGAAATTTAGAGCGAGGAAAGTCGGTTCGGTTCGTGAATGTTTATTTCTTTCCGGAATAAAGAAAATCCTTGAACGATCACAACAATTATTGTTTTGAACGTTTTGTCTCGCAGGTAAGGTGATCATCGCTCGCGTTATTACCTTGCCTGGGAATAAACGCGGTACCAACTTCTTCGCTCTCCTATTGGGTTTCGATTCGAACGAACTTAGAGATTAGCGCGGATAGGTAGACGCTACCCCTCCCGCGATCCTAACGACCCTCGCTCAAGGCCGATGCTCGCGCGAGGAGATGCCCGTTCTAATCAATCTACGACGAGCAGTGTACGAATAAAGTTGTTATTAAAAGAAAAGATCATCTGTGTGAGTCCTTCGAACCTGGCCTCTGCATTTGTCCCAAAACGTCGAAGACACGAATCGGCTGCAAATAAATAATTTTCGGTGCTGGCGCGAAGATTCGGAGGCGCGCTAACATTGAATGGTCCTTCGAGCCGGATTCTGCAACGCTTGCGACGCTCTTTGGCGGACTGTGTGGACCGAGACGTCGTCGGAGTGCCACCAGGAAGGACGCGGCCTACATGATCGAGAAACTAAGAAAACGTTAATCACAACTCGCAATACTCTGCTCGGAGAAAGATTCGTAGATCGACGGCTCGTTTGGCAAGCCCGTCGACTCGCTCTCTGGAGGAAAGCGCCCTGTACGCAATACCGTTGTAAAGCGCCTGACACTTCAAGCTCAGCGTGCTTTATAAGTGCTTCAGGGCAATACTGTTCGTGATACGAGTTATCACTCGAGTCTGGGACCATGTCCAACGAACTCAAAGATCTCCTTGTCGAGCAATCGCTCAATATTGCCTCGATCAAGCGGATACACGTTAACTTCAAGAAGTTAGCCAAGGTGAACATCACTCTACCCAAGGTGAAAGGAAGACTCTCCGATTTAAAGACGCTCTAGGAAAAAAGTCGACAGCTGGACGTCAAACTTCACTGCGTGGCAACGGCGGAGGAGAAGAAGGCGACTCCCTACTTCGTGAATGAAGAGTTCAACAACGCCGAGGACGCCTACTACGAAGCAGCTGACCATCTCAACGAAACGATAAGTAAATTAGACAACATTGAAGTAGCGTCGGTAGAAAGGAGTAGCGACTCCTCTTTTCGCGACTCGTCCGCCGGGCCGTCATTTCAATTGCCGCGTATTTCGCTTCCGAAATTTTCCGGCAAATTTACCGAATGGGAGAATTTCCGGGGTATTTTCGAATCACTTGTCGCGTCAAACGACTGTATATCATTTCTCAAAAATTTAGCTTGCGTACGCGGAGTGAGTGGAATTTGAAGCGCGGTAACTCTCGCGAGTGTCCGACATACACAGAGATTCACGATTTCATGACGCTTCGAGTGCGCGGGCTCACAGATTATTCCAAGTCACTAGAGAATGCGTCAAATAATACCAGTACGAATAAGACTCGCTCGTCGGTTAATAACGTGTCAGTTATAAAATGCGTTCACTGTTCCGGGAACCATAGGTTATCGAAATGTAACGAGTTTCTGAGTAAGTCGGCTGAGCAGCGTGCGCAGATTGTTAGTCAGTACAGGGGCTGCTTTAATTGTTTGAAAGGTGGACATTCCGTTAACACCTGTCAGAGTAAAAACCGGTGCGTTCATTGCGGAAAGCCGCATCATTCGGTGCTGCATCGCGAGAATAATGCGTCCGCAAATAATAGCCACACCGGTGCCGAAAAAGTAAGTAACGCGTCGCCGGCGATCGCGTCATTGTCTACCGCCGCGATTCCCCCCGCATCTGCTCCGGCGGCATTCGTGCAAACTGTTCACGCGTCTATACGAGACATTCCGAACGTGCTTCTCGCCACCGCTTGGGTGAAGCTTCGTACTGTCGAAGGCCGGACATTTAAAATGCGTGCACTCTTGGATCAAGGATCCACATTCAGTTTTATATCCGGATCGCTTTGTCAAATGTTACGTACGAGACGTTATCGTGCCGGTCTACAAATACATTGTTTTGGCGAGAAATACAGCGGCGTCGCGAAATATCAAGTTCCCTTGGAGCTCGAGCCATGCGATGGTTCAGGGCCTTCATTCCCCCTCACGGTTTATGTATATCAAAAAATTACGTCATACGCGGTCTCGCAAACTCGACCTGTCGAATCGTGGCCTCACTTGCGTGATTTGACGTTGGCGGATCCGGATCCGTCCAGCAATTCCCCGATACATGTGCTTATCGGCGCGGATCTATATGGTTCACTACTGCTGAATGACGTTCGTCAGGGTCCCCTCGGTACTCCAACCGCACAGCGCACGGTCTTCGGTTGGATATTGTCCGGCCCTGCCGGATCGACAAATGCCTCGACGGCCTCTGCGCCGGTGTTTCATTGCGTGTCAAGTCAAGATACGAATGAATTGCTGCAGAAGTTTTGGGAATGCGAAGACGTTTCGAAGCTTTCTCACTTAAGCGAGGAGGAACAGCGTTGTGAGCAACATTTCATCGAGACGCACACTCGCACTCCTCAAGGACGTTACGTAGTACGTCTGCCGTTCAAACACGGCCCTCCTATCGAGATAGGTGACTCCTTGCAGACAGCCACGCTGCTGTACTCTAAACTGGAGCAAAGGCTCCGACGAAAACCGGAAGTTGAGAAATTATACAATGAATTTCTTACTGAGTATGAATCCATGGGTCACATGGAAGTTGTATTGGATGTCGAAGCATCCCGCTTCCCCCCAGTTTACATTCCGCATCATCCCGTGCTGCGCGAATCGAGTAGCACCACCAAGCTTCGCGTGGTGTTCAATGCGTCATGCAAAACGCGCAATGGGACCACGCTGAATGATCATTTGATGGTCGGTCCCAATGTCCGACAAGATCTATCGTCCATTACCTCACGTTGGCGTCAATTCCGTTACGTCAATACGGCGGATAGCGCTAAGATGTTTAGACAAATTTTAGTGCATCCCAAAGATACTGACTACCAGAGAATTTTATGGCGTCCACCCGGCAGCCCGGTAATTAAACATTATCGGCTACTAACAGTAACGTACGGAACCGCTTCCGCCCCGTACCAAGCAAAGCGAACTTTAAAACAATTATGTAAAGATGAAGGCAGCTCCTATCCGGATGCCCTCCCGATTCTCGAGGAGGGCACCTACGTAGATGATACGCTTTTCGGGGCTGATGACATCCCAACTCTTCGACGCAAGCGCGAACAACTCGTCGCTCTTATGGCGAGAGGAGGTTTTCATTTACGAAAATGGTCCGCCAACGATCCGGAACTCCTTAAAGACATTCCGCACGATCAACACGAATTAGCGATCGATCATCCGTTAACCGAGGATGACACGCTCAAGGTCTTAGGTTTGACTTGGTTCCCACGCGAAGACGCTTTTCGCTTTGTGATTACGCCGCCGGAACGGTCCGTTAATACTAAGCGCGCGCTTTTATCCATGATCGCGCGCTTGTTTGACCCTCTCGGGTGGGCCGCGCCTGTAGTCATTACTGCTAAAATACTTATGCAGGAATTGTGGTTACGCAAAGGTGACTGGGATTCGATTATCCCGGACGATTTGCTGACAACGTGGAATGATTATCGCGCTGAATTACCGGGCTTGAGTCAGGTACGTGTTTCTCGGTGGACAGGGTGGCGCCCCGAAAAGGTCCGTATAGAGTTACATGGGTTTGCCGACGCGTCTTCTAGAGCATACGCAGCAGTAGTATACTTAAGAATACAGTCGCGGACGGATGTTCGCATTAGCCTTTTAGCCGCAAAGTCAAAGGTCGCCCCCCTCAAGACAGTTAGCATTCCGCGTCTCGAATTAAACGCAGTCGTCTTATTGAGCCGATTATTGGAATGGGCACGATCCTCTCTGCATCTGGAACACGTCCCTCTCTACGGGTGGACTGAATCGGAGGTTACCCTCGCCTGGTTGCGTCAACATCCGTCTAAGTGGAGTACGTATGTTGCCAATCGCGTCTCGGAAGTACAGACGAGACTCCCGACGATTCAATGGAATCACGTACCGTCGCGAGAAAACCCGGCCGATTGCGCCTCGAGAGGCGTGTCCGTTTCAGAGTTATTAAATCATCCGCTTTGGTGGTCCGGGCCACCCTGGCTTCACCAGCCTCCTAATTCGTGGCCGAATCCCAATAAATCAACCGACTTAAAAAACGACCTTCAAGAAAGCGTGCTTCTTGAAACACGAAAAAACGTTGCCTGTCACATCGCCTCTCTTCCCGAGTGGGAATTGCCGTACCGCTATTCAAGTTGGACTCAACTTTTGCGGATTACGGCCCTTATTAGACGGTTCGCAAAAAACTTAAAACAACGGTTACAACGGGAGCCGATTATAACGTCTACTCCTCTGGCGGACGAGATACGCGACGCGGCGCTCTTCTGGTTTCGCTCAATCCAAACCAGCCATTTCCATCAGGAATATAAGGCTCTAATCGCGAACTCGACGATCAAGACATCGAGCCCCCTGCGGTCACTTAATCCCTTCATAGGGAAGGACGAATTAATTCGGCTTGGCGGGCGGCTCGAAAATTCCGCGCTAAGTTATAACGAACGGCACCCGATAATATTACCAAAACATCGAGTCTCAGAGTTACTCATTTCTTATACGCATCAGATCACGCTACACGGCGGCACGCAATTGACTTTGCGAGTTCTTCGACAGAACTACTGGATTCTCTACGCGAGATCTTCCGTAAAATCATGCATACATCGGTGCGTTACATGCGTTCGACAATCCGCGAATACCTCGCAACAATTAATGGGCAACTTGCCTAATCCGAGAGTTAATCCCTCCCCTCCTTTCTGTCACACGGGAGTTGATTACGCAGGGCCCATGCAAATTCTTCCCTACGTTGGTCGAGGTCAAAAATCAAAAAAATATTATGTTGCCGTGTTTATTTGTCTCGCAACGAAGGCGATTCACCTCGAATTGGTGGAAGATTATTCCACCGTCGGCTTTCTTGCGGCCCTAAAAAGATTTGTCAGCCGTCGCGGACTCCCGTCGAATCTGTATAGCGACAATGGGACGAACTTTAAGGGCGCTGATCAGGAGTTACAACGAACCTTTAGCTGCATCAGCAGAGATCCGAAAGTACATGAATTTCTTGCTAAGGACCACATAAAGTGGCATTTTATTCCGTCCGCCGCTCCGCATTTCGGAGGTCTTTGGGAAGCTGGAGTAAAAAGCTTCAAGCACCACCTCAAAAGAGTCATGGGGTCTCGCACGCTTTCGCAGGTCGAGTTCGCGACGCTTTTATGTCAAATAGAGGCATGTTTAAACTCCCGTCCGATCGCTGCGCTTACAGAAGATCCGAACGATCTTTCCGCGTTAACGCCCAGGCACTTTCTCGTCGGTCGCCCACTCCTGAGCGTGCCCGAGGAAACCGTGCTCGACATCGAAGCGAATCGTTTGTCTCGATGGCAAACCGTCTGCGCAATGCGAGAACAGATCTGGCGTTCTTGGTCTTCTGATTATTTGCATTCGTTGCAAAAGCGATATAAATGGTCTAAATCTTGCCCGGAGATCCAGATTAACGATTTAGTGTTGCTAAAGAATAATCTTCTTTCTCCTACAAAATGGGACCTCGCCCGTATTATTGAAGTTCATCCGGGAGCTGACGGGCACGTGCGAGTGGTTACGGTTCGTACCGCCGCAACTACTTTAAAGAGACCAATAACTCAGATCTGTCGCTTGCCAATAGAAACGGAAACGAAGGGAGAATAATACTGCATATGTCGAATGCGATGTGTATTTCTTCATTTGTAATTATTAGTCCTTTTCTTGTTGTATTTAACTAATTTATTATGTTTAAGTATTCAATTAATTTGTATTTAATTAAGATTAAATCGGTAATTGTGTAAATATAAAATTCAACATATCTCTTGTAAATAGGTTTACTAAAATTCAACATATCTCCTGTAAATAGGTTTACTCAGCGGTCATATCTCATGTAAAATAGGTTCAGCGGTCTATACCGCGCGATTCGTTTCGTACCGCTCGGGTACGAGGCGGGCGGTATGTTAAAGATTAAATAGAATAATCTAGATCCAACGGAAATTTAGAGCGAGGAAAGTCGGTTCGGTTCGTGAATGTTTATTTCTTTCCGGAATAAAGAAAATCCTTGAACGATCACAACAATTATTGTTTTGAACGTTTTGTCTCGCAGGTAAGGTGATCATCGCTCGCGTTATTACCTTGCCTGGGAATAAACGCGGTACCGACTTCTTCGCTCTCCTATTGGGTTTCGATTCGAACGAACTTAGAGATTAGCGCGGATAGGTAGACGCTACCCCTCCCGCGATCCTAACGACCCTCGCTCGAGGCCGATGCTCGCGCGAGGAGATGCCCGTTCTAATCAATCTACGACGAGCAGTGTACGAATAAAGTTGTTATTAAAAGAAAAGATCATCTGTGTGAGTCCTTCGAACCTGGCCTCTGCATTTGTCCCAAAACGTCGAAGACACGAATCGGCTGCAAATAAATAATTTTCGGTGCTGGCGCGAAGATTCGGAGGCGCGCTAACAATACAATTTAATACTTTAGCAGAAATAATTATTTTAAATAATAAACCAAATCATGAATCAATAGCGATGAACCGATTATAGTTGAAGATAATGCATAATAGTTAAAGATAATACATACAAAACTGCAAATCTTACATTAGCGCCGCCGCAAAAGTCAATGACCCAATAATATCATTTTCAAAGACAATGTCCCGATAATTTCATCGAACATGTGCAAAATTGCAAATCATGCATTAGCGCCGATGCACGATTGCTGCGTGCGCTATAGTCCGCGGGGAGGGAAATCACATTTTCGGACGTCGCGGCGGCCCGCGGGGAGAGGGGAACCGCGCTATGGTTCGCGGGGGATGGGGGTCCGCGCTACGGTCTGCAAGGAGGAGAACGGATGCCACGGTGGTCCGCGGGTAGGGGTAGGGGGTACCACGTAGGGGTTTCGTGGTGAGGGGGTCAAGAGCGCTGCAGCCTGCGTGATGTTACATCATGTATATCTCCCACGTGTTATCTTTCTAGCTCTCGCTCCCGCTCACGTCTTCTCTCTCTCCCACACACATTTACGTTCTCTCTCGCATTTATATCACGTATTCGCGTTCTTTCTATCATACTCACCTTCTTACTTATATCTCCTCGTATTCTCTCCCCGCTCCCGTTTGCGTCTTCTCTCCTGCTCTCAGGTGTTTTTCCTTATTCATATATCTATTCGCGTTCTTTCGTCCGGTATTTAAAAATTTTAAGTATTTTATTAATTTAATACTTTAGATAATAATTTAATAGCTATTTGATTTTAACAACTAATTATAATCTAAAAGGACACGACCTAATCTTAAGGAATTGGAATATGGAGATGGCGAAAGGAAAATAAATTTAAGCTCTTTAAAATAGAAAGTCACAGTCTTTTATAATTAAGCGACGCGGTAGCGTTCTACCGTCCGGTATTTAAATTTTAAGTATTTTATTAACGCAATTTAAGGAATTGGAAGGGAGAGGTGGAAGGATAATAAATTTTAACTTTTTTAAATCATATTATACATTTATTCAGTTTTTTATTGTATTATAAAAAGTAATATACTAAAACGTCTTACATAACTAAAACTGTTCATACAAAATATTATAAAATAATAAATATGTATAAATTTGCAACGTATAATGTAACATTTTTTATTTAAAGAAATATTACATTTTTCTCCGCTATCGACACGCATTCTATCCCACTCTTTACAATACTCCATCCATCCATCCATTCCTCTCACACTCTCATCCTTTTCACTACCATGCTAACAACACACATCCATATTCTCTCAACTATAACTTTATAACTAATATTCGCTACAGAATACATGCGCGGGGGATATATAAACATATATACTTATTACTATAGATTAAATATAAATATATTAAATATAAATCTCCCTTTCCAAGTTCTGGAGTCGCCTTTCAAATCTTTTAAATAACTCTTCATAATTAAGAAAATATTCAATGCACTCCCGACACTCATGCGCAGGCTTTATGCGCATTAACCGTCTATCATAATCACTACACCGCATCTTGCTTGAAATGTTTAATCCGTGTAGCTGCGATGAGATTGAGTACCACCGCACTCTTCGCGCGTAACCGATGGGCTGCTCTTGACGCGCGTAGCACCTTTCGCACAGCCGTTTCCGCGGAAAGCCGTACTCCTGCACATAGCAGGGGACGATTCCGATCACGCAGTCAGATTGCAGCAGGTAGTAATACCGCTCCGGATAATCCTGCGGTCGAACCCCGTCCAACAACCTAATTGTGATAGGTTCTACTGGTGGTGGTCTCATTTTCTAGAGAATTACTAAATAAAATTAATATATTTAAATTTTTTAAAATATTTTTAAATATATAGAAATTAATTATATTTTTTTTATCCGCATTTTAAACAACCAATGTGTTTGGTACCCACACAGGTAATCCTCGATGCTCTCAGGATCCATCGAGAAGAATTAATCACACTGCTATTCGTAATTCTATTTCTTCACTTTCTAATGCCCGTTCGTTACCGATTATGCAAAGGACTCTGCAAGAGCTCAATTTATAGGAGTTGAAAAATGTAGAGTGAGGGATCTACGTGATTTATCTGCGACATATTACATTTCCAAAAACGAGCAGACGGTTGTCATGAAAAAATAATCTTTTACTTACCGCTGCATCTTGCAATCGCGGGTGACACTATAAACCGCTGTTGAACATAGCATATCGTATGAGATGACAATTGTTGTGAGAAAATAATCCTCGCGAGAAAAAAGATGTTTAAGAAAATCTAATTGCATCTTCGCATAGAACACATCTAAAAATGATACAGCGCAATTGTAAGGAATTGGAATAGGGAGACGCTGATGGATAATAAATTTAAACTTTTTTAATCATATACATTTATTCAGGAATACTTAACTTACATTTATTCATGTTAACCTACTACATCAAAAGATTTCTCTCTCGATGCAGCATACATAATGTTATCCATAGCATACGCTATGAGTTCACAATCTACAATAGACGTTTGGTCGTAATAGTAATTGCTGCGCAAGAAACTAACGGCGTCGCATTTTTTGGTAATACGATTTTTTCGTAGAATACTTGCAAACTCGATGAACTTCTTATCTGCCTCTCACGCAAACTCATATAGCTCGAGGCATACATACTCGACGCAGTGTTTGAGTTCGAAGAAAAAGAATATAGTTGCAGGTTTCATGTACAAATAATTATTGCGCGATCACAATTTTACAAGTTTATCACAATTTCAATTTTTGCAGTTTCGCGTAAGTCAATGACATGATATCGTTTTCATGGGCAGTTACCGCGTCTCGCGATGACTTCATTAAACGTGTGCAAAACTGCAAAATTCTGCAATTCATAAGTCAAGCGCCGATGTACGGCTGCTGCGGACATGCATGGTAACTAAGTCCACTTTAGATATAATTTCAATTTTTTAAATTTTGCATAAGTCAATGGTATAATATCATTTACAAGGGCACATCACACGTCGAAACCTGCAACTATATTCTTTTTCTTCGAACTCAAACACTGCGTCGAGTATGTATGCCTCGAGCTACATGAGTTTGCGAGAGAGGCAGATAAGAAGTTCATCGAGTTTGCAAGTATTCTACGAAAAAATCGTATTACCAAAAAATGCGACGCCGTTAGTTTCTTGCGCAGCAATTACTATTACGACCAAACGTCTATTGTAGATTGTGAACTCATAGCGTATGCTATGGATAACATTATGTATGCTGCATCGAGAGAGAAATCTTTTGATGTAGTAGGTTAACATGAATAAATGTAAGTTAAGTATTCCTGAATAAATGTATATGATTAAAAAAGTTTAAATTTATTATCCATCAGCGTCTCCCTATTCCAATTCCTTACAATTGCGCTGTATCATTTTTAGATGTGTTCTATGCGAAGATGCAATTAGATTTTCTTAAACATCTTTTTTCTCGCGAGGATTATTTTCTCACAACAATTGTCATCTCATACGATATGCTATGTTCAACAGCGGTTTATAGTGTCACCCGCGATTGCAAGATGCAGCGGTAAGTAAAAGATTATTTTTCATGACAACCGTCTGCTCGTTTTTGGAAATGTAATATGTCGCAGATAAATCACGTAGATCCCTCACTCTACATTTTTCAACTCCTATAAATTGAGCTCTTGCAGAGTCCTTTGCATAATCGGTAACGAACGGGCATTAGAAAGTGAAGAAATAGAATTACGAATAGCAGTGTGATTAATTCTTCTCGATGGATCCTGAGAGCATCGAGGATTACCTGTGTGGGTACCAAACACATTGGTTGTTTAAAATGCGGATAAAAAAAATATAATTAATTTCTATATATTTAAAAATATTATAAAAAATTTAAATATATTAATTTATTTAGTAATTCTCTAGAAAATGAGACCACCACCAGTAGAACCTATCACAATTAGGTTGTTGGACGGGGTTCGACCGCAGGATTATCCGGAGCGGTATTACTACCTGCTGCAATCTGACTGCGTGATCGGAATCGTCCCCTGCTATGTGCAGGAGTACGGCTTTCCGCGGAAACGGCTGTGCGAAAGGTGCTACGCGCGTCAAGAGCAGCCCATCGGTTACGCGCGAAGAGTGCGGTGGTACTCAATCTCATCGCAGCTACACGGATTAAACATTTCAAGCAAGATGCGGTGTAGTGATTATGATAGACGGTTAATGCGCATAAAGCCTGCGCATGAGTGTCGGGAGTGCATTGAATGTTTTCTTAATTATGAAGAGTTATTTAAAAGATTTGAAAGGCGACTCCAGAACTTGGAAGGGAGATTTATATTTAATATATTTATAGTAATAAGTATATATGTTTATATATCCCCGCGCATGTATTCTGTAGCGAATATTAGTTATAAAGTTATAGTTGAGAGAATATGGATGTGTGTTGTTAGCATGGTAGTGAAAAGGATGAGAGTGTGAGAGGAATGGATTGATGGATGGAGTATTGTAAAGAGTGGGATAGAATGCGTGTCGATAGCGGAGAAAAATGTAATATTTCTTTAAATAAAAAATGTTACATTATACGTTGCAAATTTATACATATTTATTATTTTATAATATTTTGTATGAACAGTTTTAGTTATGTAAGACGTTTTAGTATATTACTTTTTATAATACAATAAAAAACTGAATAAATGTATAATATGATTTAAAAAAGTTAAAATTTATTATCCTTCCACCTCTCCCTTCCAATTCCTTAAATTGCGTTAATAAAATACTTAAAATTTAAATACCGGACGGTAGAACGCTACCGCGTCGCTTAATTATAAAAGACTGTGACTTTCTATTTTAAAGAGCTTAAATTTATTTTCCTTTCGCCATCTCCATATTCCAATTCCTTAAGATTAGGTCGTGTCCTTTTAGATTATAATTAGTTGTTAAAATCAAATAGCTATTAAATTATTATCTAAAGTATTAAATTAATAAAATACTTAAAATTTTTAAATACCGGACGAAAGAACGCGAATAGATATATGAATAAGGAAAAACACCTGAGAGCAGGAGAGAAGACGCAAACGGGAGCGGGGAGAGAATACGAGGAGATATAAGTAAGAAGGTGAGTATGATAGAAAGAACGCGAATACGTGATATAAATGCGAGAGAGAACGTAAATGTGTGTGGGAGAAAGAGAAGACGTGAGCGGGAGCGAGAGCTAGAAAGATAACACGTGGGAGATATACATGATGTAACATCACGCGGGCTGCAGCGCTCTTGACCCCCTCACCACGAAACCCCTACGTGGTACCCCCTACCCCTACCCGCGGACCACCGTGGCATCCGTTCTCCTCCTTGCAGACCGTAGCGCGGACCCCCATCCCCCGCGAACCATAGCGCGGTTCCCCTCTCCCCGCGGGCCGCCGCGACGTCCGAAAATGTGATTTCCCTCCCCGCGGACTATAGCGCACGCAGCAATCGTGCATCGGCGCTAATGCATGATTTGCAATTTTGCACATGTTCGATGAAATTATCGGGACATTGTCTTTGAAAATGATATTATTGGGTCATTGACTTTTGCGGCGGCGCTAATGTAAGATTTGCAGTTTTGTATGTATTATCTTTAACTATTATGCATTATCTTCAACTATAATCGGTTCATCGCTATTGATTCATGATTTGGTTTATTATTTAAAATAATTCTGCTAAAGTATTAAATTGTATCCAAAATATTAAATTAAAAATATTTAAAACAGTAAATACTGATTCTTATCTAAAGTATTAAATTAATAAAACATTTAAAAATTAAATACCGTGTGAGAGAACGCTAATAGGTACAAATGCGTGATGATAAACTTGTAAAATTGTCATCGCGCAATAATTATTTGTACATGAAACCTGCAACTAGGCGTTCGCGAAGAGAACACCTGAAAGCGAAAGAGAAGACGCGAACATTAGGTGAGTATGAGAGAGAACGTGCAAGCGCGCGATGATGTCACGCGGACCCGCGGCCGATGTGAATGGGAGAGAGAATAAATCGTTTTGTTCTTATTGTAGTATAGTATTTTTAAGTATATCTAGTAATAAGTTTAGTAATATGTTTATAGTTTCCGCGTGTACTTGCGGCGTACGTTACTCGCGTGCGTTACTATTTCTCCCGGCGATTCTAAATTGTCAAAACCATTACCCATATGCCGTATCTCGTATGAAGGTGTCAGATTTCGCTACTTTCGCGAGATAACTATTCGCTACTGGGCTCGGACTCAGTCTTTTGCAGTCAGTGTAGAATCGTACTAGTGCCCAGCTGTACTCTGTCAAAAAGGATGCCTATCTTTGGTTACATAAAAGTTACCTATCCTATTGTAGGGGTAAGTACAACATTCTTAGGGCGCGGGCATACGAGCGACTTTGCCGCACGACAAAAGTTGCTCGTGCGCACGGTCTGTCACGCGACTCTGCCGCATGGCAAAAAGTCATTCATGTGTCAACGCCTTTATATGATGTATGGATATGTGTGGTCTTATAGTGGTTTAATATTTTCTTTATTGTCAGTGGGTTTGTGTCGGGGATCTGCAAATAGCTGAAATCCGTATTAGAAATAAAATATGGCTGCAAATCATCCCCGAGTACGACGTAAGATTACTTATGTACAAAATGTATAACATTTTTACATTTTTGTACTATATACATGTATATAATAGTATTTTATATTTTTCCAGTCTTTTTGGCATGGAGACATACGCATTTATCAACAGGTTTATCAACATTGACCATCAGAGATTAGTGCAAGCGGAGCGATGGGAACGTCGATACGATCTCGAAGATCTGTGGCGGGATACATTAGAGGCCCGCCAAATCGATGATATTTACCAATCTCCACATAATATTTTTGATTTGACTCGGCTGTTCGGACTCCGCCCGTATGATATCGACGAGCCCGAAGAAATGTGTGCATAAACATAAGAACTTAAATGCTACTAATACGGTTTTCAACTTGTTGAAAAAGAAAACGCGTAAAGAAGTAAAGAAAATGTCGGTGATCTAAAAACCAAAGTTGTATAATTTTGATTATTCAATAAATGTTTCACATTATATGTATTGTCACGGCTTTTTTTGGCCGGGTCAACGGGACGCTAAGAGAGTCGGGTGATGGGCCTCTCGGGATAATCCCTCACGCGAGTCAGGCGGTTCGCAACTAAGTCGGTTGGGCGCCAGACGCGATATTCTCGCGTCCACTAAGCTTTCAGCAATCGCTAACGTAAACTCGCGAAACCACAGCCTGTCGCGCGAGGGGCCAGCCGGCTCGACCTAACGGCAGAGGGGCAGGGCAGAGGCAGGGCAGCGCGGGTCGCGACACAAACACAAAAAAAAATCACACTAAAAGGCCGTACGTTAATGAATTATAAATCTCGTTTATTAGAAATCAATGGTTTAAATAATAGTAATTAAACAATGTGAAAATAACAGTTTGATTTATTTAAATAAATAGGATATCGTGACTCGGAGAAAGAAAAGTGATTAGATTATTAAATCTTGAACGGCGTGTAATTGACGGTGTTGATTGGTCCGGGTGAACAATAATTTCGCGGGAGATGAGATTACAAAGAGTTAGAATTTATTATAGCAAGCGGTCGTCCCGGCCGGAAAGTATCAGCCAGACAAGGATAAAGGCGATAAACAAACGTCGGTTGGAATCGTTCGAAAACACGGGCTGACCGGGGAAAATATCGCAGGTGAAAGTTAAACAGAACCGTGAATAGTTTGAATAGAATCGGCAAAGATTACGAGTAAATAATACGCGGTATAAGAAACGTAAATTCGAGCGCTATAACATACGGAGTAATTGACAATACGATATTCGAATCTACAATTCGACAAACAGGCTTGTCGCAAGAATAAACTCAATTCTAATTAACTCGAGAAACTCTCTAATCGCAGCAACGAAACGTGATTCTAAGTAGCCGACACTTAGGCTTATCGCGGAAATCAAACGCAGATCTAATTGATCCGACAAGCAGACTTTTCGCAGAAACAATACTTAAATCTAACTTATAACTAACATCGCCAACACAGAAATAATATCGCGAGAAGGGAATCGACGGAGTTTTCACGCTACGATTAACGGGTGACGCCCCGCTGGGCGCACCGGAATTCGCGCGTAAACACGCAAAAAACTTACGGCGACGTGAAGATCCGGTCGACCGTCGCACGAGCGCAGGTGCGCTAACGCGATACGAAATCACTCGCGACACCCTTATTACAAGTGACGCGGCACGAAAGAATTCTCGGAAAACAACTCGATACTCACGCGGCGATCAAACAATTATACTCGCAACTAGCTGACGACGACGTCGCGATGGTTTCTACGCCATACGCGGGCAGGTACCCCGCGGGGCCACTCTCCGGCGATACGCGACAAAGGAGCGCCTATGCAGCTCCCCGAGAACAATACAACGACACCTGCCACTACGCGAGACTCGATACACCGACACGAAACGCGGAACGCTATTCCCGCCGGGTGTCGCGATGTTCACGGTCACGGGGACCGTCGCTCTAACTCGCGACCCGGCGGTCGCGATTCCCCAGGAGGCCGTACGTCCTACCAGCGCACGATCTGCGACACGACGTGAGGCCCCTCGCGCCCGCCACCGACCGCCAACACCAAAACACGCGATAAGTCCCCGCCGTGTGCGTGCAGGTACACCGCAATGCCACTCTCACGACACACGCGGACCTCCACTACTCGAACTTTATCGCGATACCCGAAACGAAACTCACGACATCATGATCGCGAGAAACACCAAATTATTACGCCGCGTCCGGCGGTTCCGCCGCGTCCGGCGTACGTCGCGTCCGACGTTTTTCGCGAAAACGGCGAGTCGGGGCTGGGCGGAAGTCACTCTCGCGGCTCGATCGCGGCTGTATTACACACTACTGGACGGGGCAACCTCACCGATCCGCTGATTCCTCGGGAGTCCTCCTCGTCACCACGCCGGGAATGGGATCCAGATCCTCGAAAATATCCTCGAAAATACTACGCTTCGTAACTCTCGATAATCACTCGCGAGACGTGCGCTTGCGACGGCGGACGAACCAGGAGAGAGCGATCGAAGCGGCGAGCTCGATGCGCAATCGAAGGTTCGCCCCTCTCAGGGGGTGGCGCGGTGTCCTCGCGCGACGCAGCGACCAATGAGGGGCGAGCGCGTTGTGGATCACGCGGGCACCGGTGTCGGTTTTCGGTATTGCGGGGGTCCATGGCACCCTCCCGAGTTTCCTCGATTTTCCAGCCCCCCTTTTGCTCGGTGCACCGGGCGCTCGGGCTTCCGCTTGCGGGCGGGCCTCCTCCGCGGACCTCGAGAACGCTGGCCAGGCGTCCCGGGCTCGCTCGGATGTTCCGGAGGCGTATCCCGGGGTCCAAGTATTCCTTCGAAGACCCCGGGCCTGTTTCGGCTTTGTCGACCCTGCGGGCCGCGCGTGTCCGTCGCGTGCTCCCTCAATACGGCTGTCGTCCTGTCCCGCTGTCTCTCGCGTCGCTCCTTCCCTCCATCCGGCTGTGGAATTCCGCGCTTCTCGTCGTGATTCTTCCGTGGGGTTTCGGTGAGGTGCCAAGTTTTATACAAAGAAAATACAAAAAAAGAAATAAATAATACGCCCTTTTGGGATCTCGCGAGGCCCCCTGGAGATTTCGCGGTCGCTCCCCTGGCTCGTCCGCGGGCGCGCACCCGCGCCTTGTGACGGTGGCGGGGAGCTGCCACGCGCGGCGAACCGTCACGTCACAAGTATGTAGATATAAACTTTTGTTCTTTCACATACCTTTCATTACCATTTCTTTCTATTTCCAAATTCTAACGATATGTATAAATCATGTGTTTAGGAATAAGCGTTCAATTTAATATCTTAATTTTCAACCTGATCTCGCGCGCGCTCCGCTTGCGCACGCGTGCCGTACGCTCAGCGTTCCGCGTGACGAGCGAGGCCGAGCCGGCCCGATCCGTCGGCGTAAACAACGCTCGGGTCGGCAGAAGATGATCGCCTGAGTCGACATTCCTACGTGTACAAAGACGGTTCGAATTTGGCAATTGTAACGTGCATCTTGAGATAACGCGCCTACGCCTTTTCGTGATATCGGTGCCCTGCATTACACGCGAGGACCGTACCGGCTGTGCGGCGTGCATCTGAGTGCATCTCCGCGTGCGCCTCGAACTCAGAGCGAATTACGAGCTCTGTCGCCCGCGAACGAGTTTACGTCGCGGTGCTTCGTCTCAGTACCGTGTTTCAATACCGTTGTCGTCTCCGTAATACCAAAGACAAGAGTGCGTGCATTTAACCGCATCGTAAGTGCAATTTGTGATACCGCTCGCCTCTACCGCCAACATTGACATTAAAAAATATAGTTTATCTCAATAATTTGGAGTCGTTATTTGAAAGTCCTTCCGCCTTAGTGTGCGAACCTTCGTCAAGGTTGTATCAGCAACCATCAACAACAAACATTCTGGTCCTTCGAACCGGATCGCTGCCAAGGAGAAAAACCTGTTTGTGACTTTAACGTTCCGATTATCGAGATATTATTATCTTCATGTCGACCGTTGAGGAACTTCTTGCCACACAAAGGCGACTCTTGAATTCTATATCTCGAGTGCTGCCTAATTTCAAGAAGCTCGGACAAGCCAAGATGACAACAGCCGTCACCCGACAACGTCTCTCGACATTGAAAGAGATGTTTGCCCAATGCCAAGAGATGGATGACAAAATAGAGCTTCTTGCCGACGACAAAATCAGAGCTAACGATGTCTACTTCACCGAGAATCGTATCATCGCCTGTGAGGACGCTTACTACGAGGCTGCGGACTTCATGGCTGAGGTACTTGAAGCCCACGAGATTGACACTCCAAATGCAACTTCACGTAACGTAAGTGGCGTTTCTGATTCATACCGTGCAACATCGCATCTACCGAGGATCAACCTACCTACATTCGACGGGAGCTTCGACAAATGGGAGAATTTCCGCGATCGTTTTAAGTCAATGGTTTATAACGAACCTAGTTTATCGAATGTTGAGCGTATGCATTATTTATGCTCGTGTGTAAAAGGGGATGCAAGTACCGCGCTCGAACATCTCGCGATTACCAATAACAATTTCGACGTCGCGTGGAATATTCTCGTCTCTCGTTACGATAATAAACGTCGCATCATAACGATTCATTTACAGAGCCTATTAAATCTTCCGTCACTTACCGCAGAAACCTCCAAAAATCTTCGGAACCTGCGCGATCAAACTAACGCGTCAATTCAAGCTCTCAAAAATCTCGGTCGAGCTGTTGAACATTGGGATGATTTGCTAGTTTTTCTTGTTGCTCAAAAGCTTGATAAATCGTCGCGAAAAGCTTGGGAACTCAAGCTAGGGGACACCATGGATTACCCTCGTTATCGTGAATTAGATCAATTTCTCGAATCGCGCATTCGCGCCTTAGAAGCGATCTTGCCATCGACAAAAGAAAAATCTGTGGAACCCGCGAAGAAAAAATCACTTGCGTCGCACTCTGCTTCCGCAGTTCCGTTCGCATGTGCTCTGTGTAAAGAGAATCATTTGCTTTATCAGTGCCCCGCGTTTTTAAAGCAAACTCCATCCCAACGTTCCGACTTTATTAGAAAAAATAAGCGCTGTCTGAATTGTTTCAGTACCAAACATAATGTGAGAGAATGTACGAGTTCTCATGCGTGCCGACAATGTCAAAAGCGACATCATTCGTTGCTACATTTCGATAACCTTGTCAAGCCGACCGAGACTGAATCCGTTCCTGTCTCAATTCCCGCCAGTACCGAAAAGAAAACCAATGAGATTGCAACGCATTTGATCTCAAAAACCGTAGCGCCAAACTCTAAAGTTTTACTCGCCACCTGCACGCGTTCGCGTACACTCTAACTCCGGTCGCTACGTCTCTGTCCGCGCATTACTCGATCAAGGATCTGTGTCAACGTTGATGACTGGATCGCTTGCACAGTCCCTTCGATTGCCGAGAATTAAACGAGCAGTTTTCGTTACGGGTATCGGTGAAACCCAGTCAGTTGTGCGACACGCTGCTCAAATCACGATAACCCCTGCGTCTCGCGATGCACCTGCTTACTCGACTACCGCGCTAATCCTTCCGTCGTTAACAAAATATATCCCGAGTCGAATCGCAACGGTGTGTCAATGGAAGCACATCGCCGGGCTCAACCTTGCCGATAGTGAACCCATGAGTCCCGATCCGATTGACGTCATCATAGGGGCCGACTTATTCGGCATGCTCGTGCTTGACGGTGTTCGAAAGGGTTCCGTCAACGAACCGAACCGCGCAAAACACTACCCTCGGTTGGATCATCTCCGGTCCAATCGCACCACCTCCTACCTCTCCATCATTCGTATCCGTTTACCACGGTGATATTTACGAGGCTCTTGATTTCGACATCCGTCGATTTTGGGAAGTCGAGGAGATACCTCAAAAGGTTCATCTCAGCCCTGAGGAACGCCAATGTGAGGAGCACTTCATAGCCACTCACTCCCGTACTCCGCAAGGACGTTATGTGGTTAGATTACCGTTTAAAACCGGACCGCCTATACCGTTAGGTGAGTCCCGCTCTATTGCCTTAGCAAAGTTCCATCAATTGGAACGCCGACTCCAGCAAGATTCCAATCTAGCCTCAGCCTACCGCGAATTTCTCGCTGAATACGAGCAACTCGGTCACATGATCGAAGTCTCACCCAATGAAGCTACCGCGCTACCACAATCGTATTACATCCCGCATCATGCCGTCTTACGAGAAGACAGTGCGACCTCTCGTTTGCGCGTAGTATTCAACGCTTCTTCCCCAACCACTAATGGCATGTCGCTAAACAGCCACATGTTGATAGGACGAAAACTCCAAAAGGATTTGCCTACTGTCATCATTCTGTTACGTCAGCCCCGGTACATTTATATCGCTGACATCGTAAAAATGTATCGCCAGATCTTGGTCGATGCACGCGACATCACCTACCAGCGCATCTTATGGCGACCGTCGCCAGACGAGCCTGTAAAGGAATATATCCTCTTGACAGTTACCTATGGCAGTGCTGCCGCTCCATACCTCGCTCTCCGCGTTTTAGAGCAACTAGCCACTGATCACGGAGCCGAGTTTCCATTAGCGATGCTCGTCTTGCTCCGTCAAACCTATGTTGACGATGCTGCGTTCGGTGCCGATGATCCCGTTCTCGCTCGTCAAACTCGTGACCAATTAATCGCGCTCCTTGATAAAGGCGGCTTCCGCCTTCGAAAATGGGCAAGCAACTCATCTGACCTTCTGTCAGACATCGATCCTTCCGATCATGGCTTAGCCACTCACAAAGTCCTTCAGGACGACGAGCAAATCAAAGTTTTAGGAATCACTTGGAATCCATCGCTCGACGTTTTCCAATTTCGAGTTTCCATACCTTCATCTCCGACCAGGACAAAACGAATGGTCCTTTCAACTATCGCGAAATTCTTTGACCCTTTAGGATGGGCCACACCCGTCATTATAACCGCGAAAATCTTTATGCAAACGTTGTGGTTGCTTAAATGCACATGAGATGACGAACTTCCCAGCCAACAGCTAAATGACTGGACAGAATACCGAGACAAACTTCCAAGCCTTAATGCGATCAAAATACCGAGGTGGACCGAACATGGACCTCACACCATTCATTGTTCCCTTCATGGCTTTTGCGATGCCTCGACGAAGGCATTCGCAGCCGCCGTATACCTTCGACTCGTCCATGTCGACGGCTCCGTTTCGGTCTCAATCGTTATGGCCAAGTCAAAAGTAGCCCCACTCAAAACGCTAAGTGTTCCCCGCCTGGAGTTGAAAGCAGCTCACCTACTCGTTAACCTAATCCAATACGTTCGTACCGCTCTTCAGCTACCTCACCTCGAGACCGTCTGTTGGACAGACTCTCAGGTTGTCCTAGCCTGGCTGAAGCAATCTCCATCTCGATGGAAAACCTTTGTAGCCAATCGTGTTTCCGCCATTCAATCACAGCTTCCTGAGGCCTCGTGGCGTCATGTCCCGTCGCAAGATAATCCCGCGGACTGCGCGTCACGCGGCATCGCTCCCGACGCTTTACAAAATCATAGTTTATGGTGGTCAGGCCCTTTATGGCTACGCCAACCACCCGACTGTTGGCCGAATTCGTGCCCTCCATTACCACCAGAAATCCCCCTCGAGGAGCGCCGAGAACAACCCGCTCACACCGCCTATGCGACACCGAGCTGGGATCTTTCGTCGCGTTTCTCTTCCTGGCCTAAATTACTCCGAATTACCGCGTACCTGTACCGCTTCCTATTGAGACGACGATCCACCCTGCCTATTGATGGCTACTCTACACGTTTGTTACCTGAAGAAATTCAACGAGCTAAACATTATTGGCTCAAAACCATGCAAGCCGAGTTGTTTCCACACGAACTCACAGCGCTGACAAACAAAACCGCGCTGCCAAAAACCAGTCCGCTCTCCCCTCTCAATCCCTACTTGGATCCTGATGGCCTTATCCGCGTAGGCGCAAGGCTGCGCCATGCATGTCTTCCCGGTACAACAAAAAATCCGATCGTTCTGCGGTCACATCCGTTGTTGTCTCGCCTTATCGAGCACCATCACTTACGAACTTTACATGCCGGGCCTCAGCTCACCCTCGCGTCACTTCGGAGTGAGTTTTGGATTCTCCGTTCTCGAGCAACCGTTCGCTCTGTGCTATACAAGTGCATCCGATGCACACGCGAACGTGTCGAAACACCGATCGAACTTATGGGAGATCTACCGGAAGCCCGAGTTAACCGTACCGTTCGAGCCTTCATACATACCGGCGTCGATTATGCAGGTCCCATCGCTATTCGTACCGCTCCCGGACGCGGACACAAGTCTCAAAAGGCCTACATAGCATTGTTCGTATGCTTAACTACCAAAGCCATTCACTTGGAGCTTGTAAGTGACTATAGTTCTGCGACTTTCCTGGCCGCGTATCAGCGATTTGTGTCTCGCCGAGGACTGCCAAAGGCCATGTACTCCGATAATGGTACGACCTTTCAAGGCGCTGATCGAGAACTCTCACAAGCGTACTCGCAAACAATCCGCGATCCGAATTTTATAAACCGACTCGCAACGGACAAAACTGAGTGGCATTTTCTACCTCCCGCAGCGCCTCATTTCGGCGGCCTGTGGGAAGCCGGCGTTCGGAGCGTAAAGCATCATTTGAAACGATGCATCGGTCCCCATACGCTTACGTTCGAGGAGATGACCACGCTTCTCTGTAAGATTGAGGCGTGTCTGAATTCCAGGCCTATTGCACCCGTTTCCGATAGTCTTGATGATTATCAAGCTTTGACGCCTGGTCATTTTCTCGTCGGTACCGCTCTTATTGCCCCTCCGGAGCGTAGCGTGCTCGATCTTAACGAAGCAAGGCTGTCGCGCTGGCAAATGATCCAGCAGTTAACCGAAGTTTTTTGGAGGTCATGGTCGAGCGACTACTTGCATTCCCTTCAACAACGCCCGAAATGGCGCGTTGTCCAGCGACTAGCCAGAGTTGGCCAAATCGTTCTTTTGCGCAACCCCTTGGTCCCTCCGTGCCAATGGGAACTCGGCCGCATTACCGCTTGTCATCCTGGAGATGACGGCCTGACCCGCGTAGTTACCGTGAAGACGCATCGATCTGAGTACCGAAGACCGATTGTCAAACTCTGTTTCCTCCCCGTCGAGATTAATATCGAAGAATCAAAGAATTCTGCCACGGCGGGCGGAACCACCCCCTAACGGCGATCGTACGTCTTCACCGATAAACTTAATTATAAGCTTTGTAATATTGTACCGATTTTTCATCATTGTATATAGTTGTATAACCATTAGCATAAGTACCATGTCTATACCGTAAGCTTTTCGAATGCAATTATACATTCGAGGCGGGCGGTATGTTTAGGAATAAGCGTTCAATTTAATATTAATTTTCAACCCGATCTCGCGCGCGCTCCGCTTGCGCCCGCGTGCCGTACGCTCAGCGTTCCGCGTGACGAGCGAGGCCGAGCCGGCCCGATCCGTCGGCGTAAACAACGCTCGGGTCGGCAGAAGATAATCGCCTGAGTCGACATTCCAACGTGTACAGAGACGGTTCGAATTTTGGCAATTGTAACGTGCATCTTGAGATAACACGCCTACGCCTTTTCGTGATATCGGTGCCCTGCATTACACGCGAGGACCGTACCGGCTGTGCGGCGTGCATCTGAGTGCATCTCCGCGTGCGCCTCAAACTCAGAGCGAATTACGAGCTCTGTCGCCCGCGAACGAGTTTACGTCGCGGTGCTTCGTCTCAGTACCGTGTTTCAAATACCGTTGTCGTCTCCGTAATACCAAAGACAAGAGTGCGTGCATTTAACCGCATCGTAAGTGCAATTTGTGATACCGCTCGCCTCTACCGCCAACATTGACATTAAAAAATATAGTTTATCTCAATAATTTGGAGCCGTTATTTGAAAGTCCTTCCGCCTTAGTGTGCGAACCTTCGTCAAGGTTGTATCAGCAACCATCAACAACAAAAATCATGTAATGCTTAAAAAATGTTTTAGTCGTTATTCATAAAATAAATAATTTTTGAACTTGTGTTAAAATACGAGTTGTCACATAAATATCTTCGCAAGCGTAACGTAAATATTTTTTTTCTAAATTTAACACCGA
The DNA here is from genome assembly GCA_035220615.1 of Leptothorax acervorum. Classification (NCBI taxonomy): domain Eukaryota; kingdom Metazoa; phylum Arthropoda; class Insecta; order Hymenoptera; family Formicidae; genus Leptothorax; species Leptothorax acervorum. Next base: position 43,858 of record JASTWQ010000545.1, read on the forward strand.
CGGAATGTGGCAGTAATCCTGAAATTAATGGGAGTAGCAATAACACGTAATACCGACGGAATGTGGCAGTAATCCTGAAATTAATGGGAGTAGCAATAACACGTAATAATTATGATGCAAATGATAGCCGTACCGCGCGTAAGAAGGCGTGCGAGCGAGAGGACACGAGCGGGAGAGAGAAAAAGAGAGAATGGGGTGATATAGGCGGGGAGGCGAGCAAGGGAGAAGACGCGAACGCGAACGCGAACGCGAACGCGAACGGGAGAAAGAGGGAGAAGTCGCGAGCGGGAAGAGAATATGAAGAGATATAGGTGGGACAATGGGACTGAGAGAGAACGCGAATATGGGATATAAAAGGAAATGAGAACGAGAAAGAGGACATGAAGGAGATAAAAAGAACGTGAGCAGGAGCGAAAGCGAGAGAGAACATGTGGGAGAGTACATATAATGTACGTATGATATACGTATGATATACGTATGATATACGTATGATATAGGTATATACGTTTGATGTACGTTTGCATACGTTTGCGTACGTTTAATGTACGTATGTGTACGTTTGTGTACGTTTGTGTACGTTTGTGTACGTTTGGTGTACGTTTGATGTTAAGAATTGCGCATTACAAAATGTATTTAAAATATTTAACTGGTGGTCGCAATGCCAGAAGAAGTTACGACCTTTTTAAAAATACATTATATAAACGTTACAATGTTTTATTTTCTTTTCCCTTTTTTCCACATAGTTATTAGATGTGTCTGTTCAGGATTGACTAACAATGTATTTATTAATTTTATTATATGTTCAAGATATATTATTATGTAGTCATAATTTATTAATGTAAATTCAAGATTCTTTTCTCGTTATGGAATATATCGAATCTCGAGTAATGTCTCGATATATCCCACGCGTTCCGAGGAGCGTGCGACGCGTTCGGAGAATCGTTCGCCAATAAAAGCGTCACGTCACTCCCTCCTTAAGGGGATCCTGAAGTCGTTTGTAGAACTCTGTTTTACCCTTTTTTTTTTTGGGCGGATAAATCTTTGAATTGGCTTTACAGAATCGAAAAACCCTTTTACACAATTAAAGTGCGCATAAAAATGAAGGGCGCTCCAGACGAGTTTTTATCAAAATCGAAAAAAAGTTAAAAATCTCACTTATTTTTGGCACGTACAGCTGTCACCTAACGACAATAATCGATGATTACAAAAATTGTACAGTTAATTCATGCAAAAGGGTCCTAGAGCGCCCTAGGGACAACATGTAGGAACAATATCATGCAAGTAGAACTAAGATTCAAAGCGTAGAAAAAAAGATTTATCCGCCCACATGTTACAAATGCAAATACACAAGCAGAATGACAAGAAGGGCACTGTTGCATGAAACAGTAGTGTCCGGATCTTGTCAGAGATGGCGCTGCCTGCAATCTGACAAGGACAGATATATCGTATAGGTATCCGTTAGACAAGGACAGGTATAGCACGGTAACACAGAAAACATAGTAAACGATCGAAATTATCGATTATTTTTAGTTCCGTGCTAGATCGTGGCGCTGTCACGTTGGAGTTTGCCTGTCACTTCAGGATCCCCTTAAGAGACGAATTTTCGGCTGATCGATAGCCGTCGTCGAAACAAACAGCAGACGAGTTCTATCCTTGAAGCAAGCATTTTGTGAGCCGTAATTACTGTTGTCGCGAAGCCCAGAGAACTTTCGAGAATCTTCGCGAGAAAGTCAAGTGCGAGTTTCTCAATTCTATGAGAACGCGATCGCGATCAACGGTGCAAGTTCGTAGTGCATCAAAGTCTAGAGTTTTCGCCGACAAGTCATTTGTGAACGCGATCATCTTGCCGTTATAAACTGTTAATTTCATTGGCAGTAATAAATGTGATACACATTGTTCAACCAAAAGACGTTAATTTCAAATTGACCTTCAATCAATCCAACGACTTTATTGTTCACGCTCCAGAATATCTCGCTCCAAAATCACCTTTCTCTCTCGCACTTTCCTCGCTCCGTCGCTCTCACCTCTCGCTCTCTCTGAGCGATCCCGGCATATCTCACGTTCGTCGCGACAAATCTCGCTCGCGCGCGAACAAAAATTTGGTCCTTCGAGCCGGATGAGGTGAATCTGTGCGGACATAGTGCATAGTGACTGAACTCGCTCTCATAATTGCAATCATGAGTGAGCTCTTAGCAAAGCAGCAAGCTCTGTTGCACTCAATCTCTCGATCTCTTGATAATTTCAAGAAGATCGGTAAAAACAATTATACCGCCGCGAAGATCCGATCGCGCATAGCCAGCCTGAAGGAGACATGGTCTGAATGCGTTCAAGTCAACGCTAAGCTGTTGCAAGCGTGTCCCGAGGAGCAGCGAACTTCATTCGATTACTTCAAGCTGCATCAATTTGATACTCTCGAGGACATCTACCAGAATACGTTGGACTACATGGCGGAGTGTCTGGAGGAGATCGAGCCATCGTCGTGGAAGGCCGACGCTAGTAGAGCCGACACTTTGTCAGGTCATGTGCATCATTGCGAGCGTACTTCGTCCTTCTCGTTGTCGCATTTGCCGCCGATTAATCTCCCTTCATTCTCGGGAAAATGCGAAGAGTGGGAAAGCTATCGCGATCGCTTTACTTCACTCATTATCGAAAATAAAGATTTGTCAAACTTCGCGCGCATGCATTTTCTATCCTCGAGTCTTGCCGGTCGGGCACTCGACTCGATTAAAGATATTCCGATTACCGCGGATAATTTCGAATTCGCTTGGAAAACGCTAACGTCTCGATTCGAAAACAAGCGGCGTCTCGTCGAGTTACATGTTGCCGCATTGTATAACCTTCCGAGCGTGTCCCGCGAATCATCACTCGAGTTAAACGATCTGCGAGACAAAGCAAACCGCGCCATCGCGTCATTAAAAATTCTTAAACGTTCTTCGTCGGAAATTCTTAGCGACATCCTCGTATACAGCGTTTCTCAAAAATTAGATCCCGCTACGAGAAAAGCGTGGAAACTCAAAGGCGGGGATGATCCGACGATACCGACATACGACGATCTCGATCGGTTTCTTGCATCTCGCGCTCGAGCTCTCGAAGAATTAACGCTGTTTAATAGCTCAAAAGGCAATCAATCGCAAAAGGTAACTAGCGCAACTGCATCGCCAGCATTTACCATTTCCTGTCCGATATGTAACGCGTCTCATTATTTAAATAAATGTCCACACTTCGTAACAAAAAGTCCGAGTCAGCGCTTGGAGATGGTTAAACAATTTAATCGGTGTATAAATTGCTTAAGTATAAAACACGCTGCGCAATCGTGCCCAAGCAAGCACGCTTGCCGAACGTGTCAGAAAAAACATCACTCCATGTTACACGTTGACTCCGCCTCGTATTACCACAAAAGTGCCATTTCGACGCCCTCGGTCTCGCAGCCGGCCTCAACTAATACTGCATCAATAAATGCATTATTATGTTCGACTTCAAAGGTTCGCGTTCGACCCCAAGTCTTGTTGGCAACTGCTCAAGTTACAGTCAGTTCCCCATCAGGACGCACATGCTTCGTCCGAGCGCTGCTAGACCCGGGGTCAGAAATGACATTTATTACGTCGAGACTTGTAAAAATGTTAAAATTGCGTCGCATTAAAATGCCTATCTCAGTCTCAGCCGTCGGCTGCGTCAATGCCGGCACGTGTCGATATGCCGCTCAAACTCGGATCTCTCCGATAGGTAAATCACCTCCGGTTTTGACAACCACGGCTTCAATCTTACACTCTCTCACGGATTATTCTCCCGCGCCAATATCCTCTCATATCCAATGGGATCATCTGGCCGATCTCACCCTCGCAGATCCGGATCCCACGAGCTCAGATCCCATAGATATAATTATTGGCGCCGATCTCTACGGTGAACTCATTCTTGACGGAGTTCGGAAGGGAGGCATCGGCCGACCCATCGCTCAAAACACTGTTCTCGGTTGGGTACTCTCTGGTCCGATATCTGCCTCTCCTCCGTCTACCAGAACCATCCCACAGCAACATTGTTCAAGCTCACGCTCTCTCGAGCAGGAGCCTCGAACGTCCTCAAATCTTTTAAAGGTTCCTAAGCCAACGTCACTCAGCCCGGAAGAGCAGCAACCAGCGGTACATTCTCTCGCGAATCATTCTCGCTGCTCCGACGGATGCTCTGTCGTTCGCCCTTCTTTTAAAAAGAATCCTCCGATCGATATCGGGGATCCGTACACCATCGTTGACGAAGAAAAAATAAGCCGTCATGGCGGGCGGTATCAAACGCCCCGATTCTTTGTTAAACAAAACGTCATCAAATTCAATTCGTAATATATAATGTAACTAATATACTGATCGCCTCGACTATCTTTCTCTCGATTCTTTCTCTCTTGTTTTCTGTTCTCTTCGCTACACGAAGAGACTTTGTTTCCATTCGAGATCGACAAATCTTTCGAAACGATAGTTTCGAGGCGGGCGGTATGTTCAGGATTGACTAACAATGTATTTATTAATTTTATTATATGTTCAAGATATATTATTATGTAGTCATAATTTATTAATGTAAATTCATGATTCTCTTCTCGTTATGGAATATATCGAATCTCGAGTAATGTCTCGATATATCCCACGCGTTCCGAGGAGCGTGCGACGCGTTCGCAGAATCGTTCGCCAATAAGAGCGTCACGTCACTCCCTCCTTAAGAGACGAATTTTCGGCTGATCGATAGCCGTCGTCGAAACAAACACCAGACGAGTTCTATCCTTGAAGCGAGCATTTTGTGAGCCGTAATTACTGTTGTCGCGAAACCCAGAGAACTTTCGAGAATCTTCGCGAGAAAGTCAAGTGCGAGTATCTCAATTCTACGAGAACGCGATCGCGATCAACGGTGCAAGTTCGTAGTGCATCGAAGTCTAGAGTTTTCGCCGACAAGTCTTTTGTGAACACGATCATCGTGCCGTTATAAACTGTTAATTTCAGTGGCAGTAATAAATGTGATACACATTGTTCAACCAAAAGACGTTAATTTCAAATTGACCTTCAATCAATCCAACGACTTTATTGTTCACGCTCCAACATATCTCGCTCCAAAATCACCTTTCTCTCTCGCACTTTCCTCGCTCCGTCGCTCTCACCTCTCGCTCTCTCTGAGCGATCCCGGCATATCTCAAGTTCGTCGCGACAAATCTCGCTCGCGCGCGAACAGTGTCCTATGTGAAGATGCAATTGCATTTGCTTTACGTGTGTATGTATGTATGTATGTATGTATGTATGTATGTATGTACATATGTACGTTTGATGTACGTTTAATGTATGTATGATGTACGTTTAATATACGTTTGTGTACGTTTGCGTACGTTTGCATACGTTTGCGTACACGTTTGCGTACGTTTGCGTACGTTTGCGTACGTTTGCATACGTTTGCATACGTTTTTAGAAAATGAGACCACCACCACCAGTAGAACCTATGACAATTAAAATGTTGGACGGGGTTCGACCGCAGGATTATCCGGAGCGGTATTACTACCTGCTGCAATCTGACTGCGTGATCGGAATCGTCCCCTGCTACGTGGGGTACGGCTTTCCGCGGAAACGGCTGTGCGAAAGGTGCTACGCGCGTCGAGAGCAGCCCATCGGTTACGCGCGAAGAGTGCGGTGGCACTCAATCTCATCGCAGCTACATGGATTAAACATTTCCAGTAAGATGCGGTGTAGTGATTGCGATAGACGGTTAATGCGCATAAAGCCTGCGCATGAGTGTCGGGAGTGCATTGAATGTTTCCTTAATTATGAGGAGTTTTTTAAAAGTTTTGAAAGACGATTCCAAAACATAGAAATGGAGATTTATATTTAATATATCTATAGTAACAAGTATATATATGTTTATATATCCCCCGCGCATGTATTCTGTAGCGAATATTAGTTATAAAGTTATAGTTGAGAGAGTATGGATGTGTGTTTGCATCATCATCTTTTTATAATTAGGTGTTATAAATTTTAAAAAACTTAATAAATGTATAATATGATTATAAAAAAGTTTAAATTTAATATTCTTCAGCCTCTCCCTATTCCAATTCCTTAAATTGCGCTATCTATTTTATAAGATTAGTTGTTATAAAATAAATATTTATTAAAATATTTAAAAAAATATTGCATTATCTAAAGTACTAAAGTCGGTTTAAAATAATTTTATTTCTGCTGTAGTATTAAATTATCTTCAAAATATTAAATTAAATAATTTTAAAAAACAAAAATACTGATGGAGAGAGCGCTAAGAGATATGCGAAGGCGAAGAGAATACACACCTCTGAAAGCGAGAAAGAAGATTAGGTGAGTATGAGAGAACGCAAAGAGGTAAGTGGGGAGAGAGAAAGAGAACGTGATATGCAAGCGCGCGGTGATGTCACGCTGATCTGCGGCCGTCGCGAGCGGGGCGAGAGCGAGAAGACGCACGCGAGTGATAATTACGCGGACCCTCCTCTCCGCGGGCCACCGCGTCCTCATCCTCGCGGCCCATCTTTTACATACATGTATGGTATGTATGTATGTATGGTATGTATGTATAATGGTATGTATGTATGATGGTATGTACGCATGTATGGTATGTATGTATGTATGGTATGTATGTATGTATGGTATGTATGTATGTATGGTATGTATGTATGTATGGTTTGTATGTATGTATGGTATGTATGTATGTATGGTATGTATGTATGTATGTATGTATGTATGGTATGTATGTATGTATGGTATGTATGTATGGTATGTATGTATGTATGTATGGTATGTATGTATGTATGGTATGTATGTATGTATGTATGTATGTATGTATGGTATGGTATGTATGTATGTATGGTATGTATGTATGTATGGTATGTATGTATGTATGGTATGTATGTAGCGCGGTTCCCCCTCTCCCGCGGGCCGCCGCGATACGTACGTACATACGTACGTACATACATACATGCATACATACGTACATACATCATACGTACCGCTTGTTGTAGAGACATACAGGTCAGTATGACGGGTTGCCCATTCATGCAGGCGCGCACGCGGAAACAATATATGATGTGACGTCACGCGGGTTGCAGTCCGGACCCCCCTCACCGCGGGCCACCGCGTCCGCATCCATCGCGGCCCATAGCGCGGTTCCCCCTCTCCCGCGGGCCGCCGCGATGTCAGTAAACGCGGTTCCCCTCTCCCCACGGACCCCTCGCCCATCGTTTCCTCTCCCTTGCCCCGCGGACCCCTCGCTCATCGTTTCCCCTCCCTTGCCCCCGCGGACCCCTCGCCCACCGGGCATGGAGTACTTCGCGCCGCGGAACCCCCCTTCCCCTCTACCCCCCTCGCCAACATTTGGCCCCCTCCCTTGCCCCCGCGGACCCCTCGCCCACCGGGCATGGAGTACCCCGCGTCGCGGAACCCCCCTGCCCCTCTACCCCCCTCGCCCTAGGTTGGGTTCGAATCCCCCTAGTATACCTACTCATATCATTTCACGAGTTTTCTGGTTGCCAGAGATTCGAAGTGGCGAGTCATCGTGACGGATCACGCCGTCACACCGTGCGCGGTAGCGTGATCTTCCGAGAAAGAACCGTGTCGACGTCGATACCGTCACACAATTCAACCCGGTTTTTCGCAAGTGCATCCTTCTGATCGTTGCGAGAAACCGGCGAAAACTCCGCGGAGCACTGCTCTATTCAAGCGAAGCGGGCGGTCGATCCCGATATCGAGCCCGCTCGCGGCCATCTTGTGCCGCGCCGTTCTCATCGTTAACGCGGAATTACCGCGTCTCGTAAATTTAAGTTACGTTTCATGTAAAACTCGTACCCGCTATCGCGTTTCGAGTGACTATAAGGGCGCCTGAGCATCTCGCGAGTCAACTCGTTCGCGGTCGCTCATCTGCGTCGCGAGCAAGATATCCGTCGGTCGCGTTCAAGATCTCCGATCGCGAGGGCGGTAACCAATCGCTCTTCAAGATCTCCGTGTCGCGAGCCATCGCAGAGAATCCGAGCGACGCAAGATTTCCGTTGCGACATCTCCGCAGATGCTCAGCCCGCTCGGTCGCGCGAGTGCAAGAAAGGTATTGTAAACTTTGTGAATAAATTGTGCTTGTGAATCAGGTTCAAAGTGCGCGTGTTATCTCTCTCCCCTCCTCGCGAATCCTCTCGGACCTTGCCTCGCGCCCTTGTCAGGGTGGTCCCGGCATTCACTTTCGTGTCCCGAGGTTACCTCGGCCGAGCACGAAACACAGTTCAAATCTCATTTCAGGTAAATGTTTAGTTATGTATTTATTGACTATAAGTAATATATTGAGAAAAAAATATTTATTTATACTACATATTGTACATATATACATATATATATATATATATATATGTTTCGTATTCACTTTATTTTAATTTGTCGAATACAATTGTTTGCCGGCACCACCCCGACGGGGGTGCGAAACGAGAAGGATAACTCTCGCCTTCCACGAGTCGACCGGAAGACTCGATCTCGCGACGTGAACACGCGCGCACTGCACCACGGCTCACTTCCGTTTCCAGAACTGTCCGATGCGGAAATCTTGACTCGCCAATTGCTCTGCCTGCTACCGACACGGAAATCTTGCCGAGCGACAGATAGTCGCCCTTACGGACGGAAATCTTGACCGCGATCGATGGAGATCTTGAGCGCGAGACAGACTGGCGAGCGCGAACACGTCGGAAACTGGAGGTTGAGCCTTCGGGTGAACTCACTACCGTCAGCGAGAGCGAACGAATCGCCACGCTACGGTAATCGGGTGATAACGTCTCGAAGTCACGCGCTGATCGCGTAATGGCGGACCTGGCGAGACGCGCACTTCGCTTCTAAACCGGAGTTTCGCGGAGCGGGGCGGCGGCGCCGCGCCAACTCACGCTCAGGCGGTCCTCGCGGAATCTACGTACAAAGACTCGTTGCTCCGAAAGATTGGCGGCGAAACCGCGCACTTGGGTGGGATTCCACGCACTTTGAGCAAACAACGTCTTCACGAGAGTGATTCCGGAAACGAACTCTCTTATCACGGCTCGCAGGCCGCTCACCTCCGCGAGGATCGCCTGCGCGTCGAGGACATCCGACACGCGGCGCGCTCCCATTTGCTCCGACACGTGACGGCGCTGCGCAGCTGACCGAATTGTCGGCCGCGACGACAACGCGCGTGCTCGGAGCTGCGCAAAGCTCCGATCTCGCGTACCGGAACTGACGCACCTCGTTCCTCGCAATGTCGACCGGACGATCGACCGAGAGGGGGGAAGTCTCGCTCGATGCTTGCGTGCCGATCGATAAAGGGCCACGAGGCTGAAAGCAGGGGTGTAGCAGTCAGCCTCGCCGCCCGAGTGTTACCTTACTTTTAGACGCGATCCTTAACATACCGCCCGCCTCGAAATATCGTTTCGACAAGACCCGAAAGACTGACTGGCGAGGCGAGTGATAGGTGAAGGGATGAAAATGAACGGAACTTAACTTAACGCACTTAGAATTGACGCTATATCATGAATTATTTACACTATTTTACAATGCAGCTGAGTTAGTTAATAAGTCCATGCCGCCCGCCATGCGGTACGAGACTGCCACAGGGGTGGAGTCGAAATTGGGCTCGATTTACAATTGCTGTGAAGAGGCCTCCGCCGCGACAGGGAGGACGCAAAGTTTCACAATCGGACGTTTATACTCCGATGTCGCGGTTTTGACCGTTACGACGCGGGTTATCCCGTCCGCGCTGGGATGACACTGCGTGACTCGACCGAGCTCCCATTTGCACGGTGGCAAAGTATTATTTCGGAGTAAGACAAGCTGCCCGACTTGAGTCGAGGGTTGAATCTTGCGCCACTTCACGCGTTGCTGGAGTGTGTTTACATAATCACTCTGCCACAACCTCCAGAAACGCTCGGCGATCTGACGCACGAGTTGCCATCGCGATAACCGATTTTCATTTAACTGTAGGAGGGACGGCCCTGGAGCGTCGGTCAAGGCGGATCCAATGAAAAAATGACCGGGGGTAAGTGGTTCGTAATCGTCGGGAGTATCTCGCAGCGGAGCGAGCGGGCGCGAATTTAGACACGCTTCAATTTTGCAAAGGAGTGTTGAGAACTCCTCGAAAGTTAATTTATGGTCTTTAAGGACGCGACGGAGGTGATGTTTAACGCTACGCACTCCCGCCTCCCATAAGCCTCCGAAATGAGGCGCTGAGGGCGGGAGGAAGTGCCAAGTTGTATTGTCCGTCGCCGTGGAATTTAGAAAATTCGGATCTGTGAGCGCAGATTGATAGGCGACGGCCAATTCACGATACGCCCGACAAAGGTGGTGCCGTTGTCGGAGTACATCGACTCCGGCAATCCTCGACGAGCGCAGAAACGAGTATACGCATCCAAGAATGATGCTGTCGAATAATCACCTACCAACTCGAGGTGAATTGCCCTGGTCGCTAGGCAAATAAATAGAGCTATGTAAGCCTTTTTTGAGGCTTGTCCGCGGCCTCCGGAGGCGCGGATGTACACTGGCCCTGCGTAATCAAGGCCACAATGAAGGAAGCTACGAGCCGGTGGCGATACTCTGAGCGTGGGGAGGTCGCCCATGAGCTGCTGAGGAACCGCTGCCCTCTCCCGCGCACACGTGACACATTGTTTAATAATCGAGCGCACTACACTTCGAGCCCGCAGTATCCAATACTCCTGTCTCAATGTGAGAACCGTCAATTGGAGACCCGCGTGGAGAGCTCGTAAGTGAGCCTGGCGGATGATAAGGGACACGAGGGGGTGGGAGGAGAGAACAATGGGATGCTTTGTACGACCCGGAATCGGAGCATTTTCTAAACGGCCACCAACTCTAACGAGACCATCGTGATCTAGGAAGGGATTCAGAGAAAGTAAGGGGCTCCGCATCGCAATTGATTGGTGATTCGAAAGCGCTTTTATCTCTTCGGGAAACATGGTCGCTTGAATCGATTTAAGCCAGAAAACTTTCGCTGCTTAATACTCCGCGGCGGAAAGTGCGAATCCGGGAAGCGCGTTTGAGGGGCATTCGCGCGAGCGTCGACGACATTGATTTGCAAATCGAAGGATAAATGCCGTGACGCGAATCAGTTTCGGCCAGGACGAGAACCGCTGCTCGAGATCCCACCCGGACTGCGAAAGCGCGACGTGGCTTATGGCGGTCTTTTGTTCGAGTTGAGTTTCAGGGGGGCGATTGGGATTGTCCTGCGGCCAATAATCACTTGAGCGATTGAGCCAGGAAGGTCCTTTCCACCATAGAGCATGCTCCGGTAACTCATTTCCGAGTAGGCCTCGAGAGGCGCAGTCGGCTGGGTTATCGGCTGTGGGGACATGCCGCCATGTTGCATTTGGAAGGAGCGACTGAATTTTTGAAACTCTGTTAGCGATAAACATCTTCCATTTTGATGGATGCTGGCTGAGCCAAGCTTGGACGACCTTGGAGTCAGTCCAGCAATAATAGGTTAAATTTTCAAGAGCGAGAGATTGCATAAGAAACTGAATCAGCCGGGCTAGCAAGACCGCGGCGGACAATTCCAAGCGAGGCACGCTCATCGGTTTAACCGGAGCCACCTTTGATTTTCCGGCTAATAATGAAATGATGACGCGGCCCGAATTATCTTCTATCCTTAAATATACGACCGCAGCATAGGCACTAGTCGACGCGTCAGCAAATCCATGGAGCTCACAGTGTATTGTGTCAGCTCCATAGCCGGTCCACCGAGGAATCCGCAGACGGTTGAGGGCGGACAGATTTGTATAGATGGACTTCCATCGAGCGAGATGCTCACCTGGAAGTTCATCATCCCAGGAGAGGTTTTTGAGACGCCACAACGACTGCATAAAAATTTTAGCGGATACGGTCGCGGGAGTGACCCACCCGAGGGGGTCGAATAATTTTGCTATGGTCGACAAAATCGTTCGCTTCGAACGCGGAACTTGTGAATCCAGAGTTATTTGAAATTGAAAACAATCGGATGACGGAGTCCAGCTGACTCCCAAGACTTTAACCCTTTCGTCCGTTTGAAGAGATTTTGTGCATGCGAGGCCGTGATTAGACGGATCAATATCTGAGAGCAAATCGCGCGAATTGCTAGCCCATTTTCTCAACTCAAAGCCGCCCAATCTTAGGAGGGATATGAGTTCGTCTCGAGCTTGGCGCAGACGCGTCTGGCTCTCTGCACCGAAGAGAACATCGTCGATATATTTTCCTTTTAACAGAATCGGAACAGCTAACGGAAACTTGTGACCTTCATCTTCCACAAGTTGATCGAGGACGCGAAGCGCTTGATACGGAGCGGAAGCCGTTCCATAAGTCACTGTCAATAACTGAAATTCGCGAGGCCTTTCGGCGGGTACTTTCACCCACAATATTCTCTAATAATTTACATCACGCAGGTCGACGTGAATCTGTCGATACATCTTAGGGACGTCGGCAGTATACACATACGGATATTGTCGCCACTGTTGAATAACAGTGGGCAATTCCGGTTGCAGTTTGCGGCCAGTGTGCAGATGATGATTTAAGGAAGTTCCGTTAGTCGTCTCGCTAGACGCATCGAAGACCACTCTCAGATGAGTGGTAGAACTATCTTCGCGAATGACTGGGTGATGAGGAATGTATACGATTTGCTCGTCATTGGCGTGGGAAGGCGGCACTTCTCTCATGTGCCCGAGGGCTTCATATTCCTCAAGAAATTCGAAATACTCTTTTTTGAACTCGGGTTGACTTTGAAGACGCCTCATGAGGCTTTGAAAACGTTTCTCGGCAATGGCCCGCGAATGGCCAATGTCGATTGGGGGACCTTTCTTGAATGGAAGGCGCACTATATAGCGTCCTCCTGGATCGCGTGAGTGAGTACGACGGAAATGCTCTTCGCATTGTTCGTCATGAGGACTAAGAATGGAGGATCGAGGAATTTCTTCGATCTCCCAAAATCGTCGAAACTCCGTGTCGAGTGAGACGGAGTTGAGAGAATGATGCACATGGATTGCGCGCGGAGAATTCTCAGGGAACGATGCTCCTGAGGAAGTGTGCGACGAGGCGCGGGAAGAGGCAGCGGGTCCTGAGATAACCCAGCCTAAAACCGAATTCTGAGCGATCGGCCGCCCGGCCGCTCCTTTACGAAGGCCATCGAGCATTAACTTGCTGTAGATATCAGCGCCGATAATAATATCAATAGGATCTGCGCTCATGGGATCGGGGTCCGCCCAGAGGAAATCCGTGAGATGGCCGAGAGCAAGATTAGTTTCCACGCGAGGTGGTATATATGACGTTAGCAATTTGAGAATGAGCGCGGTCGTCGAGAATGCCGGAGTCATTTGATCACGCGGGGAAATCACGATCGGAGCTGCGTGTCGGTAGGTGCCTGCATTTACGCACCCAACAGCCGAAATAGATATTGGCATTTGAATTCGCTTCAATCGCAAGCATTGAGCGAGACTTCCGGTTATGAAGGTCATTTCCGACCCTTGATCCAACAGCGCTCGAACTGTTGCTGAGCGGCCTGACGACGAGCCAACAGTAACCCATGCAGTTGCTAACAGAACAGGTAATCGAGTCGTGACAGTTGACGACACGAACAATGAATTCACTTCATCTGGTTTTATTTGATCCTTATCGGAAAGAGGGGGTTGGCTCGTTGTCTTGACCTCGTCAGTTTTAATGGAAGAGTCCGAGTCAAGATGGAGCATCGTGTGATGTTTGCGCTGACAAAGGCGACAGGAGAATTTGCTGGAGCACGCTTGTACCGCGTGTCCTTTGCTCAAACAATTAAAGCAACGTCTTTCTTGCTTAACTACTTCACGCCTTTGACTCGGGCTCTTGCTCACAAATTGCGGACATACAAGAAAGTTATGTTTCGCTTTACACAACGAACACTGTAGTGACGATTGCGCGGAGGCAGTCGCACTGTTGATTTTCTGCGCGGTCGCAGATTTCGATTTTTCGGATGAAGAAGGGGAGGGCTTCCAATCTTCTAACGCGCGAATGCGATTATCAAGAAACTTACTAAACTCTTCGTACGAAGGAGGAGTTCGCTCCTCATTAAATTTCAAATTCCATGCTTTTCGTGTCGCGGAATCAAGCTTTTGTGAGCCCAAGCTGACTAAATGTCGCTCCACAGCTGCTCCGGCGTGCGATTTAATTTTGTTAAGGCCGCGACAGCGTTACCGATCCTGTCACGGACAGTTTGGAGCTCTGATGCAGTTTCTCGTGAAACCGCCGGTAAACTAAGCAACGTTGACATATGAACGTTAATGAGGCGGCGTTTATTTTCAAACCGCGTGTTCAACGTTTCCCACGCGATATCGAAATTATCTGCTGTGACTCTTATATCTTTTACACAATCAAGGGCACGATCTTTAAGGCATGAAATTAAGAAATGCATTCGCGAAAAATTAGACAAATCTTTATTGTTAATAATGAGCGAAGTAAAGCGATCCCGAAAACTCTCCAATTCTTCATATTTACCATCGAAAGGCGGTAATTTAATCGGCGGTAGATACAATAATGCAAACGCGGACGGTGAGGCTGGCGGCTGATGTCCGGCTCCCGATGATTCAAAAGATTGGTTCGGACTTACGTAAGGATCCAGCTCATCGAGACACTCGGCCATGTAGTCGGATGTGTTCTGGTAGATCTCCTCGCACACCTCGTATTGCCGGTCTCGAAAGTACTCCGTCGTCCTCTCAGCTGTCGGAACGATGGCCAGAAGAGCAAAATGCCCGGTTTGAACCTGCGCCCACGTTTCCTTCAGAACGCTGATGCGATTTCTCACTTTCGCTGAAGTGAGGTTTTTTTTCCGATTTTTTTGAAATTGTCTAGCGCGCGATCGACGGCACGAATTAACGACGTTTGCTTCTCTAGAAGCTCCGTCACTCTCACGTCACTTTTCTCGGTCATCGTGGAAGCGCGAGCGAACGTGTGACTCGTTTCGATCCGGCTCGAAGGACCAGATGTTTCGTATTCACTTTATTTTAATTTGTCGAATACAATTGTTTGCCGGCACCACCCCGACGGGGGTGCGAAACGAGAAGGATAACTCTCGCCTTCCACGAGTCGACCGGAAGACTCGATCTCGCGACGTGAACACGCGCGCACTGCACCACGGCTCACTTCCGTTTCCAGAACTGTCCGATGCGGAAATCTTGACTCGCCAATTGCTCTGCCTGCTACCGACACGGAAATCTTGCCGAGCGACAGATAGTCGCCCTTACGGACGGAAATCTTGACCGCGATCGATGGAGATCTTGAGCGCGAGACAGACTGGCGAGCGCGAACACGTCGGAAACTGGAGGTTGAGCCTTCGGGTGAACTCACTACCGTCAGCGAGAGCGAACGAATCGCCACGCTACGGTAATCGGGTGATAACGTCTCGAAGTCACGCGCTGATCGCGTAATGGCGGACCTGGCGAGACGCGCACTTCGCTTCTAAACCGGAGTTTCGCGGAGCGGGGCGGCGGCGCCGCGCCAACTCACGCTCAGGCGGTCCTCGCGGAATCTACGTACAAAGACTCGTTGCTCCGAAAGATTGGCGGCGAAACCGCGCACTTGGGTGGGATTCCACGCACTTTGAGCAAACAACGTCTTCACGAGAGTGATTCCGGAAACGAACTCTCTTATCACGGCTCGCAGGCCGCTCATCTCCGCGAGGATCGCCTGCGCGTCGAGGACATCCGACACGCGGCGCGCTCCCATTTGCTCCGACACGTGACGGCGCTGCGCAGCTGACCGAATTGTCGGCCGCGACGACAACGCGCGTGCTCGGAGCTGCGCAAAGCTCCGATCTCGCGTACCGGAACTGACGCACCTCGTTCCTCGCAATGTCGACCGGACGATCGACCGAGAGGGGGGAAGTCTCGCTCGATGCTTGCGTGCCGATCGATAAAGGGCCACGAGGCTGAAAGCACTGGTGTAGCAGTCAGCCTCGCCGCCCGAGTGTTACCTTACTTTTAGACGCGATTCTTAACAATATATAACCAGGTTTCTCTCTTATTAATTTCGAACTGATTAGAGTTTAGGTTGTTTCGTGGAACATTTGATTTTATATTAACTCTAATTAGTTCGAAATTAATAAGAGAGAAACCTGGTTACCCTATAACATCACCTGAAAAGCAGCTCTTGATTGCCATTTGGAAGATGGCAACTCCAGATTCATATAGGTAAGTATATTTATTTTAGAATACAGAGAGAGGTAATTTGAAAATAAATTTTACAGATAATATGTTTTAATTATATTTTCAGATCAATTTGTGAAAAGTTTAATGTAGGAAAAGCAACGGCATTAAAATCTGTCAGAAGAGTTGTCAAAGCTTTAGTTGAATTGGCACCAAATTTTATTAAGTACTTGGCCGAATGAAGAGAGATCAATGGAAATACACAATGGTTTTTTTGCCGTTAGTGGTTTCCCCAAAGTTATTGGAGCAATTGATGGTACTCATATCAATATCCCTGCACCACATGAAAATCCAGAATGTTACGTGAATAGAAAGGGACATTATTCAATCCAGTTGCAGGTATTTTACTTTCGATTATTTTAATAAATAGACGTGTTAATGTAAATTAATTTCACAAGCAGAATTATTTGACCAAACTGACGTTTATTGTCGTAGTATTACCTAAATTCAGTCGACGTTTCGACACTGGTTTTGTGTCCTTATCAAGAGTTTGCTATAACAACGAAATCATGTTACACGAAAAATAACGCACAAGGAACAAAGAGCGGAGAAAAAAAAAAAAAAAACAATATATACCTGTCACATATTAAAAATTAGCTGCTCTTAGAGCACAAAAACTTTCTTGCAGTTTTAGCACATTGTCAAATTTTGAAGTAAAGGAACCGCATCCCTCCTTAATTAATCGTGCAATATAGCCCGAAAAACGACATAGTTGGCACAAAGAAATGTAAGAATCGCCGATCCGAGTCGAAGGTCGGCGTTGAACTAATTTAAAAATACAGGCTAAGCGAGTGGGTCACAGAAAGAAAAACATAAGCACGAAGAGAAAAACATTTATGTAGATCTTATAATTCGGTCATATAACGGATTCAGATTTTCCGTGTCTTTTTTGAGATTGATCGTGTTATTGTGTTTTTTAATGTAAAACATCTCCGCTATTTCTCTCTTCCTCACATTTCTCTCCCTATGCAACACTTCAGGAGTGGACCATTTAAAATCATGCCCGTGTATCAATCGGTGCTTACTGACTACCGAGCGCTTACTCTCGTCTTTTTTGATGTCACTAAGATGTTCCTTCACACGAGTTTCCAGATGTCTTAATGTTTGTCCTATATAGGATACATTACAGTCATTACAATCAATTTTATAAACTACACCCGTTTCTTTCATGTTGTCCAGTTTATCTTTGCCTCGTTTTATGACGGAATCAAGCTTTTTAGGGATCGTGTGATTGATACACGGGCATGATTTTAAATGGTCCACTCCTGAAGTGTTGCATAGGGAGAGAAATGTGAGGAAGAGAGAAATAGCGGAGATGTTTTACATTAAAAAACACAATAACACGATCAATCTCAAAAAAGACACGGAAAATCTGAATCCGTTATATGACCGAATTATAAGATCTACATAAATGTTTTTCTCTTCGTGCTTATGTTTTTCTTTCTGTGACCCACTCGCTTAGCCTGTATTTTTAAATTAGTTCAACGCCGACCTTCGACTCGGATCGGCGATTCTTACATTTCTTTGTGCCAACTATGTCGTTTTTCGGGCTATATTGCACGATTAATTAAGGAGGGATGCGGTTCCTTTACTTCAAAATTTGACAATGTGCTAAACTGCAAGAAAGTTTTTGTGCTCTAAGAGCAGCTAATTTTTAATATGTGACAGGTATATATTGTTTTTTTTTTTTTTTTTCTCCGCTCTTTGTTCCTTGTGCGTTATTTTTCGTGTAACATGATTTCGTTGTTATAGCAAACTCTTGATAAGGACACAAAACCAGTGTCGAAACGTCGACTGAATTTAGGTAATACTACGACAATAAACGTCAGTTTGGTCAAATAATTCTGCTTGTTAATTTTTACTGACGAAGAAAAGAATTTTACATTAAATTAATTTCGTTTTTCTTATAAATGCAGATTTTATTATATTTATATTAGATATTTTGTTGATATCTTTCTATAATTTTAATCGAATTTAATTTTTGTTTTACGTTGCAGGCTATATGTGACCACCAATGTCGGTTCATTCATTGTTACGTTGGAAACGTTGGTTCTGTACATGATCAACGAGTTTTCCGTCTTTCAGAGGTTATAATTATCTCAATGATCCTACCAAATTTCCAGATAATTGTCATTTGATAAGTGATGCAGCGTATACAATCCATGAGCATCTTCTTGTACCTTATCGTGATAATGGGCATTTATCTGCTAGACAGAGAAATTTTAATTTTTGTCATTTGTCAGCCCGAATGGCAATCGAGAGAACTTTCGGATTATTAAAAGGAAGGTTTCGAAGTCTTCTAACAGTACTTGACATGGAACGTGTTGACATTATTCCTAGTATGATATTGGCTTGTTGTATATTACATAATATATGTTTGTTAAGAGGTGACGAATTTGAAAATATCGATCCTAACAATGTGCCTGAACCTGAAGTAGCATGTGTCAATAATGTTACGCGCGCAGAGCTTGCAACTGCAAATCGACGTGGATTAATAAAGAAAGATTACATTTGCGAACAATTACAAATGCAAGATGCATGAATTGCGGTTGTACTATATTGTATGTAAAAAGAAATTAGTGGAAATAAACAATACATTATTTACAGTTTTTATTTCTAATTTTATTACACATGTATGCTTACATCCAACATTGAAAAAAAATAATATTGTTTAAACATCTTAAAACAGTGTTTTTAACTAAATAAATCTTGTGCTTTGTTTTTAACTAACTTTAGTTGTATTGCACATGTATGCTTACATTAAAATAAAAAAATATTAATATTATTTTGTTTAACATCTTAAGAAAACAGTGTTTATAACTAAATAAATCTTGCTTTGTTTTTAACTAAAATAATATTCTTTGGTAGAAGTACATGTACAGGTACTTGCGTATATCAATAAAAATAGTTTAATTATTTTGTTAACCAGTTCACTAGTAATGACTCAATGTCAGATATGAGCGAATTATTTGCTCTCACCATCTGTGAGTTTGGCACAAAACGTTGATTTTGGATCCTTTTTTTGGTGTTGATTACGGGTCCATTTTTGGGGGGAGGAGGGGTTAATTTTGGATCTACCTGTGAACTGGTTAAACTGGATGCAATCTGCCTCATGATTTCTATTGCTTCACCACGTTGTTTTATCTTATCCTGGTGACGTTTCTCTCGATTCTCTTCCGACATTTGTTTAGACTTTTGTATCTCTAATAAAATATTTGTATTTGCTGCTTGTTTATTTGACCGTTTAGTTTTAGGTGTAATGTTTATAGATTCTTGATTACTTGAATCCGAAGATTCTGATAGCGATCGAGTTCGTTTAGATGACGACGCAACAGCTAAACCAGTTGAACTCATAGTTGCTGCAGGCTGCATGAAAGGTTTATGCCCTAATAGGTCGTCCATGAGTTTGTAGTATACCCACGATCTTGTGTTATTCCCAGATTTTGTATTGTGATCTTTTGTCGCTTTATATGTTCTATTTAGACCCGCAAATTTGGACATGCACTGTGGTCCAGTAACAATGTGACCTCTCTCAATTAGTTTTTTGCTAATTGCATCCCAAACTTTTTTTTGCGATATTTTACCGGAATTAAAATCATCTTTTTCGATGCGGTATTCTTCGATGAGTAACAATATGGCTTCATGAGACCATTTATATATCACATTATCTGAGCAAGACTTATTTGACTGAAGACTCGCCACTGACGAATTCTCTTTATCATTTTCTGTAGCTGCAGCATGTTTTGCTTCCTCGAGCTTTTGTTTTGCAAAAACCTCATCTGAAAACACAGCAAAGATACTTTATACTATTATGTATATGTACAAAGAAATATAATCATTTTCATAATCTAGTATAATTATATAAAAAATTGCAAAATAGAATTTTTAAACATAAATATGTCAGTGTTGGCTTAGCATTCAGACAATCGTATTTTTAACAGCCCTAGTCTTAACTAAATTATGAATAATTAAGAAAGAAACTTCTTAGTACAAAAGTAGAAAAATTATGCATATTGTTAAAAATACAGGTTTAATATACAAGTAATATAAGAGAAAGAATAATATTCATTACAACTGAAAAACCATTTGTATCCAGTATCAGTTATTGCAAATATTTTAATAATAAAAACATCAAGTACAATTTTGAGGTTATAGTAGATATATCAAGAGGTTATTACCTTCTTTCATACGTTTTAATTCGTCTGGCGATAGTTCAATATCATAATCTTTCCCATCCTCTGGATCAGTTATTATAAATATACTCGACATGTTGAAGTTTATAAATTGCTTCACTTATATTTCTAGTAATACTGTGTTGGCGAGTAACTTCGCGTTCGTCTTAACTAAAAGCGCTTACGCTTTCGTTGCACTACCTCTTTTGAGAAAGCAATTGTAAGCGAGAAATGATGACGTTTTCGCTTAGAAATTATGACGTCATTGCTTTACGAAAGCGCGTGAAAGTTCCAAGTCGAACGCTGATAGCGACGCTTGTGAGCGCTTTCAGCGTGAAAGCGAGCAAGACGAACGCACCCTATACGCCACGTATGGGCCAATATAAGACACCAAGCATCGGCCAATCATAGCTTGCCGTGAATCGGGCCGAGCATTGGTGCTGTTGCAAAGACTGGCATTCCTGTATGGGTTCCGCAACCATGTTTATATAACATTTTTTCATCCTTTAGGTGTGAGGAATATCTCAATGTGTAAAAATTCAAAAATTGATATAAGTTAAAGATGCTCCGGCTAATATAAACCGCTGGATACAGATACATACTCGCACGGTAAAGTATCTATTAACGGAAAAATCGTATTCTTGATTTTATGACAAAATCCTCTAAAGCTTCCCACTAATCGAATATTCTAAAAATTTTAGAATATTCCCCATTAAATGTATCTGGTTAAGAATAATTTCTGAAGTGAAGAAAATGTTCTAAAATGCTACTTCGATGATTGGTGAACAAATGACGCGCTCACGCAAGCCCGTATTGCCCGCGCTACAGTCTGCAGTATACGGCGCGCGCGATATCTGATACCTTTTATAACCTAGTTAGTGCTGTTGTTATAAAAAAAATGGAAGAAGTGGAAGAGTGGCTGTTTCAACACAATTTAAGTGAATTGATCTCCCGTTTTGAGAGTAAGTACGAATTAAAATTTTGTAAAAGTATGTAAGTACATAGGCTTATATATAGACAGACTGGCCCCTGCCATCGAAGAGGCATCGTGATAGCGGTCTATCTTGTAAGGAATTAGCGTCATCGATCTACATTTTGTTTCGCTATCTTGTTTGGTTGTACGTGATCAACGGTTTCTTCGTTTCTTAGCCAGTGATTAGTTTCCGCGAGCGTTAGTGTGCACGGTGTGCACGCATTTGCGTGAAGCGATACGTATAGATTTTCCCGTGACCTGATTGGTCGAAAGTGTAGTTAGACGGTGATCTTACGCGCGTCGTGCACGTGCCATGCCACGGTCGTAAATTGTTCGAGAAGAGATTATTTCTATCGTCGCCGGTCATATGCCAACTCATGTGTCGTCGGTCGTGTGTCGAGTCACGTCCGCAGCCTGAATCCGGTGATAATAATTAAGTCGCGTTAAGAAGATCAAATAATTTTGTCGTTGTAGCGTTGCCGTGTACGCGGTTGCGTACTGTACGGTTTCCGTGAAATACGTTGAGTGTGATACGTTGGATCCGTTTTTCCTCTTTTGTCGTTTGCCTTCCTGACCGATACTCGCTGCCGTTACCTTACCGTGTTTGCTTTCGCGATTAAACGGCAAATATCTTACAATCTGTAAGTGTATGAGTGAGTACCATATATAAGTTATCACACGCGTGTTATTTACACAGGGGGCTTCAGAAGAAGCGCTCGGGGTTAGATTTTGGTGCACTCTATAGTGCACGTAACATATGCTATACCAAAACCTAACCCCGAGCGCCTCTTCGGAAGCATCCACAGTTACAATGTTGATATTATGTATTGCTGCTTTTTGTTGAAATGTATTGCATGTTTGACTGTTTGCTGTAGGCGAAAAAATAAATTCAATGTGGAGATTGTCAGTTCTCACGCAAGATTTGATTAGAGAACTTGTCCCAGAAGTTGATCTTCGGGCAGACTTCGAGGATTGCTTGTTACATTTGAAAAAAAGTGCCACATCAGAAAAGGTATATTATTATGGTATAGTATCATGCATGGATACATCGCTAAATATTTATATTAACGGACACCTGAGGCTTGACTTTGATATAATGTTATAAGTATATTGATTAATGTGCTTTAATAGTACCAGACCGGTAATTAAAACAAAGTAAACATTAATCAACATCCTTATACAGGGTGATTCAAAACAACCTTTTACCGTTGAAAGTACAGATTTGTGACAAAATTCTGAGACGACTTTTCCTCTTGCAAAATTTTGTCCGAAGCTTACTTTTTGAGTTATCAAGCAAAATACTTACCCTATCGCTGGCCGAGTACAGGAGATAGACAGGAGCGGCGCGACTCACTATTAGACGCGGGCGCTTACGTCGGGTGCCCGCTGCGCGATCAGTCGATCGATCAATGGATCGAGCTGCGTCCCAATATTTACTGCCAGCACAGAAAATCTACAGTTCGCGTTATGCATAGATTTTCAGAACTGGCAATAACATTGGATAACGATAACCACAATGATACACGCACACACATGCAAGCACGTTCACTCACTCGTGTTATTGTTTTCTCTCACAAACTTCACTTAAATACACTTAACTTTACTCTTTTTACTCACATACTTAAAAATGTGCAATTATTATTAACAATACACAATGAGTCACTTGCTATGTTACGATAATTTGAGTAACTTACTACAGAAGTAACGCTTGCGTAAACATAGTAAGTGACTCATTGTGTATTGTTAATAATAATTGCACACTTTTAAGTATGTGAGTAAAAAGAGTAAAGTTAAGTGTATTTAAGTAAAGTTTGTGAGAGAAAACAATAACACGAGTGAGTGAACGTGCTTGCATGTGTGTGCGTGTATCATTGTGGTTATCGTTATCCAATGTTATTGCCAGTTCGGAAAATCTATGCATAACGCGAACTGTAGATTTTCTGTGCTGGCAGTAAATATTGGGATGCAGCTCGATCCATCGCGCAGCGGGCACCCGACGTAAGCGCCCGCGTCTAATGGTGAGTCGCGCCGCTCCTGTCTACCTCCTTTACTCGGCCAGCGATAGGGTAAGTATTATGCTTGATAACTCAGAAAGTAAGCTTCGGACAAAATTTTGCAAGAGGAAAAGTCGTCTCAGAATTTTGTCACGAATCTGTACTTTCAACGGTAAAAGGTTGTTTCGAATCACCCTGTATATAAAAGTCAAGGTCATCGGCGAGATGTCCGCTCTAGAGAGCTAACGTTAGATATCAGGAACATTACAGTTAATGCATAGTCATTTTGATGACCATTCTTTTTTGCTTTATAGGAAGAGATTTATTGATATATTTTTAATGGCTAATAATATAAATCTGTTTTTTCATTATTGTAAACAAAAAAAAATTCTGACCTTGTTTAACGTCCTTTGTTACATTCAAAACAGCATTTTGCTCTGCTTTCTTAAATGCACACATTTTATATTTACACGTCAATTTGATGAAGCGTTAGCTTTCTATGGTTTATGTAAAAAAATTACCTATATGTTATTATTTCTATGTTTGTATGTAACGACCTGCCTTCGGCTGTAATTTGATCGAACAACGCGGACTAGCTCGCCGGGCCAGGTGTTCGATATAGGAGGTCAGAGATAATTAACAAACGCCGATTATACAAGATCTTTAACTTAAATGCCACTTTATTATAACTAGAGATATATATACACTTAAATCTATGGCGGTACGGACGGAACAAAAGATATACATACATTTACGCGGCGGATCGGACATTTTACCGGACTGGAACGGCGCAGATATATATACAATATAATTCCAGCTAAGTCGGAACGGAAATACATACAGGTACGCGGCGAACCGGACATCTGGTCGGTTCGGATGGCGCGAATATATATACAATCGGTACGGTTCGGATCGTCACGGTCATTTCATCGGAAATCGGCCCGGACGTTAAATCGGCACGTACGCGTGGATCATCACGATACGGCACGCGGGATCGGAGCGGTCGCGGTAGCGACGTCTCGTTTTATCGGTACGGTACGACGCGGTCATCTATCGGACGGACCGGACGTTTAATTCCGACGCGCGGATCATCAGCGAAACGGCGCGCGGACTTTGGAGCGGTCGCGATACGCGGCTTCTCGGTTTTTTACGACGTGTAGTCGGATCGGCCATTTCGGCCAGGAAAGTAACAGGATGCGTCGGCGTCGAGAGCACTCGACCGAGACGGAGAGCTCTCCACCTCGGCTTTTTTGCCTTCGCGGGTACACGACGGTTAGGCGGTCCGGGAGTTCGAGCAGCGCCTGAGAGCGCTCGGTGCGACTGTTCTGGGGAATAGTGGAGCACGCTCCCAGCAATCCGGATCGGATGTTGGCCGGGAAGCGAGTCGGCGTTTTCGGCTCGGTAGCCTGGTTTTATACCCCGGCGGCGTTCAGTGGGGGTTGTCGGCGTTGCGCGCGCATCGGGGTGACCCGGAGCGGGGCGAGATCGTGGGTCTCGGTCCCACAGCGCTCGGCGGCGGTCGGGCTTTTCCGGCGGCCCGATATCGCAAGCTTAAAATATACGGCCGTCGGCAGATTAAAACGATGCCCTAAATGGCGTATCGTTACATGTACATATTAACAAGAGTTTTCTGTTATAGATTGCACTCAGTGATACAGATACAGAGCTTAACTTTGAATGATGACACATTAATCTTAAGTATTCCGTCAAATAGTCAGTTTGTGAATGAAGAGGGAGACCCAGTTGATGTGGTGCAAATCAAATCGTGTAAAGAAACTGATCAGGTAAGAACTAGCAAAACAAGTTTTTGTCTAGCATGTAATGTCTCACCAGAGATGCTAGATTTGCGTTTCTGCACCGCAACCAGGCATGTAGTGGGGGTAGCACGCACAAGGAAGGAGCCGTGTACGTGAGCGCTTCAAGCTGCCTCATTGTGTGCGCTATCCCCCCCCCTTCCTCCACACGTTTGGCTGCGGTGCAGAAACGCAAATCTGACATCTATGTGTGCATGTGCTATGTATCTCTGTTGTTATTAATCAATCATGGTACATGATACGTTTCTGTATAACTTTAATGAAAAATAATATCAGCTTTAAGGAGTTCCATGCTAACCTAGCAAGTCATCTGACTTTTTTAATGCCCCCCCCCCCCTCTTGTCGATGTTATTTTTATAATAGGTGTTCGGAAAACAATACAGCAATTTCACCGCGCGGCCATTACCTGGCCGACCATCGCGGACCTGCACCCCCAGCGAGAATCGACGCGTCGCGACATCGATGATCGCGGTCGTTCGCGGCGCTATACTCACTCGGCGGTTTTCCGCCCTCTTTGGTTTCGGCTCGCGGTAGAACATACACGTGTCGGTACCGGTTCTGTTGCGATTCTCGTGATTATCGAAAGTGAACGAAAGTGAATATCGGGACGTAATCAGCTTCGGACAGTCTCATTGTCGTATCTCGCGTCAGACTATTAGCGTGTTCTCAAGCAGAGCCTCTCTCGCTCGGACCACGCGGTCGCCGAATACACGGACGGCCGTCGGTCGACCGGCCGGTCTCATCACTCTCTGGGGTCGCCAATCGATCACTGGGATCATATCCTAGTACACCTCATCGTTCAACGGCTCGACCCTCATACACGAGAAGCATGGGAGGTTAGGCTGGGTTCATCTACAGATTATTCGTCCTATCAGGACCTTCGACAGTTCCTCACCGGACGGGCACGCGCCGTCGAAAGCCTGGAGATCAGCTCCTCTTCCAAGCTACGCGTCAAGGCTTCCCCGGTCACTGCTCATGTGGCCACCTCACCAGCCTCCAGAACCGATTCAGTCGGATGCTATCTGTGTGCCGGATCGCACTATATTGTCTCATGTCCAAAATTCCGGGAGATGTCCGCTCACGCTCGGCGGGACTTAGTCATCAACTCACGGCTCTGCTTCAATTGTTTGGGCAGGCATAACGCTGCTGCTTGCCAAAGTCAGAAGAGATGCCGGGATTGCGGCAATAAGCACCACACCATGATTCACTCGGATGCTCCATCGGGACACCTCAACTCCTCAACCGGAAGCGTCAACTAACGCTAAATCTCGGGATGCCTCATCATTCTCTACGGAGCAACTCTCTCTCGGCCGGCGGTTCACATTGACTGGATCCTCACGACGGACATACTGACACACACGGACCACGAGACGGTCTTGACCTCTGAAGAACTTACAACTCTTCTGGTCCAAACAGAGGCCGTGCTCAACTCCATTCAATCAGGGATTCTCCAGGGATCAGGGCGGGACCCCATCGCTTAACAGACCAACGGATCCAGTCTCATCATCTAGGGCGGCTCTCTCACTTTTCCTTCGACGATGGCACTCACTGGGGTCAACTACTCGGCAGCTCCACACTTCGGAGGGCAGCAGTCATCTCAACCCAACATCACCTGCGGCGAAGATCAACGAGACGGTCTTGACATGTGAAGAATTTACGACTCTTCTGGTCCTGGGCGTATGAAGAATTTACGACTCTTCTGGTTCAAACAGAGGCCGTGCTCTACTTCAGACCCTTGTGCCCTCTCTCAACCACACTCAACGGACCATCGTCATCACAGTACTGACAAGGCTTCGACTCTCGGTCTCATCGGATCAGCCGCTCCTTAACTCAGACTCAATAGCAACGGCATCAAGTAAACATTCTCCAACTCTGTTGTAGAAGGCGGGCGGAATGTTCGGAAAACAATACAGCAATTTCACCGCGCGGCCATTACCTGGCCGACCAATCGCGGACCTGCACCCCCAGCGAGAATCGACGCGTCGCGACATCGATGATCGCGGTCGTTCGCGGCGCTATACTCACTCGGCGGTTTTCCGCCCTCTTTGGTTTCGGCTCGCGGTAGAACATACACGTGTCGGTACCGGTTCTGTTGCGATTCTCGTGATTATCGAAAGTGAACGAAAGTGAATATCGGGACGTAATCAGCTTCGGACAGTCTCATTGTCGTATCTCGCGTCAGACTATTAGCGTGTTCTCAAGCAGAGCCTCTCTCGCTCGGACCACGCGGTCGCCGAATACACGGACGGCCGTCGGTCGACCGGCCGGTCTCATCACATCCCGGAAGATCCTCACCACGGTGCAGTGCGGAACAGACTCATTAGGACCATTCTCAACACCACTAAGTAAAGGACCCTCTCAATTTTGGGACTCTAAGGGAGTACGAGCGGACCACCAGGTAACCGAAGTGCGCGCGCGATCCGCGGCCATAGGGGTCTCCGTACCGGACGCGACTTTACAATCGGCTGCCCCCGCGGAAACCCAGTCGGACATTCTCGCGGTAGATTCTCGCAAACAATAGGTAAATTAGCTGGCCAAATAACTTGTCAGATTGCTCTATAAATTTTCAGTGAAAACAGCCTAGTCAAAATTATATCAATATGACGTCTAATCCGTCGTTTATCATCACTTTCTCTATTCTACCTTCTATTTATAATTTCATTGGTTAACACCTGGTAAATTCGCTCACTTTTGTAATTTTTACTAAGTTTTGAAGTACACAATTGACCGCCTGGAATACAAGCAAAATTCGGTATTATTTATGTGTAAACATATTTTAATTCAGCGATTAATTGTGATTTCGTAACCATTTTTCACTGGTTTATCAGATACAAATAAATCTGTGCACAAAATGTGCCAAAAAGTCCATCAATGTTGTCTACACCAATTACACCATATCTAAAGAAGAGACTAAAACGACTTGCACTTCATCCAATCAATGAAAAGCTTAACATGCGACGTAAAGCTGACAGAGCAAATAAGTTAAACGGCAGGGATTGCTGGGAATGCAGAGAAGTAATGCAATATTAATAGTACACTTATATAAGATTTGAATAAACAAAATATAAATTAAAAGATATAGATAAATGTAAATAAAACATAAATATAACTAAATAAATATAAATATTTTTCTCATAAATAAGTAATTCATAATATTTGATTTTTAGTATTATAATAGTTTGTCGTTGACAAAAGAAGAATTACAAAAACGGAAGAATCAATGCTCGCGACATCGACAAAAATATGAGCGACCAAATACACCAGAAGGTTTAATATTTTATTTTATTATCACTTTTTTATATGTTATATATAATAAATATAATCATTTTAAAGGTTTTTGGGATCCGGAGTTTCCCGAGACATTAGGCACTTACTGACAGAATCTGATTCTCAAGGCTTCATTGCGACTCGTGGTACAAAACTCATTCATTTTGACTAGGTTTTCACTGGGTTGATGGTATGGAACTCCTCGTTTCTCATTTCTGTAACTTGTATCTATTATTTGCTTCTCAAGGCCGTTCAGGAAAAAAAGACAACAGGCACGAATTCGGAAACTGGGAGCTTTGATTCCAAAACTGGAAGCTCAATATCTGACACTGACAATGAGAGCGAATACTCAGCATCTGGTAGCAAAAGAAGCAGATTAAAGTCTAATCATGAGCCAAACAAATGTTTAGCTTCTTTTAAGGGTCTTGCTCACTTGAAAGAATTGGTATTGTATATGTTCTCTTTTAATTGCTGTGCACATTTTTAATTGTTGTCTGTTTTTAATTATTGTTTGTCTTTTCAGGATCTTGAAACATATTTAAGGAATTATGACTTAACCCCTTCGTTGGCAGAGAGAATTCGACAAAAAGTGCCCAAAATGGCAGGAAAATTTTTTATCCTGAAAATTTGTACCCTGGGGTTTTTTAGGGCGCTGATTACAAATCTGAACTTAAAATTCGAAAATTTAAAATGGCGGATCCAATATGGCGGACAAAAATACAAAAAACGGCTTGATTTGGATAAATCTTGGTACAACATTGAATACCAAGCTTCATACATTTCCACCTATTTTTTGTATTTTGCTCCATGTTATTGGATTCGCCATTTTAAATTCCTTCATTTTAAGTTCAGTTTCGCACTCAGCGACCCCAAAAACCCCCGAGTGGCAAATTTCATCCCAATCAAGTAATTCTTTGCATTTTCATCCGCCATTTTGGATCCGCTATTTTGAATTTGCAAATTTTGAATTCAGATTTGTAATCAGCGACCCCAAAAACCCCCGTGTAAGACTTGGATGCCAAATCGGAGCAAGTTATAGAAAAAAAAAGATTGACGCACTATTGCGTCAATACCACACAGGGCACCGATTAATTTGACGCACTATTGCGTCAATGCCAACGAAGGGGTTAAAGTCAGATGCAGCGGTGGAAAACTACAAGCTGAAAGGGACGCTTAATTAGAGAGATCGATCTTCAATAACAAATGCTGTAGTTCATGAGATGTTAAAAGTGAACTATGTGTAAGTCCCAATAATGATTTTTGAGATATATTAGTGTTAGCTGGTCAGATTAAAAGTGTTAATGTTTACTCTTTGTGGAATTGCGGGCCATGCCACTTTGAATATGCAGAAATTGTGAAGAAGATATGTGCTCTTTTCCCCTCTGAAGATCCAGTAAGCTACTTTCTATAAATCTTATTATCAGTATATCTAAGCAACTGCAGCCTTAGTAAAAATTTCTTGTATCCCACAGGCTATTTATTACATTCCTCCTGACACAACGCATAGGAATGCCCAAGGGAAGCTACCTAATAAGGTAAAGAATATAAAATACAATCTCCAAAAGAAGGACGCTGGAACCCTTCCTTCTTCTTCAGTGCAATGTGCCTTGGAGCCACTGGGAAGGACAAAGATTATCAACCCCGCTAAGCTAGAAGGTAAGGTTTTCTTCTCATTCACAATATTTCTAGAATCAAACTAGACCACTATTATAATACCATTGAGTATTTTTTAATTTATCTTACAAAAAATTTTATAGTGTTTTGAGAAAGTTAATAAGCTTATAGCTTAGTTACAAAAATTATTAGTAGGCACTGAATTAAATTGTCTTTAAATTGCAATCTTCTCCAAAAATTTTAGGAAGCACTAATAAAGAAGACCGTTCTATAAAGACTGCTATCACATGTCTGAGACATAATAGTCGGGATTCTTGGCCTCAACTGTTGGCAAATTGGTCAGTGACGCATGCCCTTAGACGTAAAACCTTGTTGGAGACAAGACCAAAGGCTCAGTGTGAGGCCAGTAAAAATCAACAAAAAGACAGCGATGTAAATGAAAATAGTGATGAGGATGAAGATGAGGAAGAGCAACTCGTTGATGAATGTATAAAAAAATTGGATGTCTTGACGCTTCCGAATTGGTACCTTTTAGTAAGTGTATTATGAAGAATTTATTTAATAAATAAGGTAAGCTTATTTCATTCTTCAAAAAGTGCTGATTGATTGTCATTTTTTTCAGCTAAATCAGGACTTTAAGGAACTTTTCCCAGGAAGAGAGGAGGGTCTCTTTTCAAAGTGGGAAACTGCAAAGGAATTAATAATTGAGTTGGCAGAGACCGAGATACCTGTGTCGGATATTTATGGAAGAGATCTGCTGAGACAATATCACGCTGCTCCTGCAGGTAAATACATTAGTTGTCATTTCCTTATCAACTTATAACATTTTCCCTATCGTAATATTTCTACAGACAAACGGGATGTAATTACATTATATCTACTACCATCTTTGTGCTGCAAGCGAGGACGGGGGAAGAGCACAGGATACATTCCATCAGTGCAAGAGGCCAGAAAATTCTTCATTCTCCATGTGACTGTGAATAATTATATTAATTTTACATGTATTTTTTCTACCTTTATATCTTAACTTTTTGTGAACAAAATGGATTTTTTGTACATCTTTAGGTTCCAGGAGATCTGAGGAGAATTGTGAAAAGGCATTGTACCCACCTCAATGCCATTGGAGCCCGTCTCCAACCGATTCTTATAGTTGTCGGACAGACGCTGGCAAACATAACTGCCACGTATATTCAGATTGATGGTGTTCGCTACAAGTTAAGAACACCAGTGGCAGCCCTGGATGCTTGCTTGATGGCATACTTTGCTCTAGACGTAGTATATCCCCGAGAGTGCAAGATTGTGTGGTATTTTGTGCAGCAGTACTTTTATAATTTATATTTGAAAGATGTTCGGCGCTCACTGTGTATATAGTAGTTAGTAGTTCGTGTTAATAGCTATAGTATTCTTATATTGATTAATATGTTGGTTTAGATTACCGTCGGTAATTTTGTTTTCGTGTTTGGCGACTCGCGCGAAACGTCGGCGGATCGCGATCGTTACAAATCAATATTCGCGCGACTCACTCGACTCGTGCTGCCCGCCCGCGGGCGGCATCGCTAATGATTGGGGAAAAATTGATACTCGCTCGCGCCGTTCTATACAGGAGCGCGAGCTGGAAAGTGCCGCGGAGCACATCACTCTTCACCCAGACGGGATCGAGTCAAGTCGTCTTCGACAAATCAACTTTTCACTCGGAAGCAGTCGAATCCACATCATTCGGATGTGTTACAAAGTCTCTTCGTTCGGAAGTGGTCTTAGCGACATCGACACCGCAGTATAGTGCTCGATTCGTACTACGTTTTCGACAAATATAAGTGAAGGAAAGAACGTGTCGTGACTGCTTTGCCGCCTGCTTGTTTGCTCGCTTTGCCTGTGATCGCCTGCTTTGCACGCTTGCCTCTCAATCCTTGCCTGCCTGCATCCTCTCGCCAACACCGAGGACCGCCACAAGGAAGGACGAGAGCGGCGGAGTACACCCCCCAGGAGGGCGCCGGGGCACCGATACGGTGAGTCGCACGCTTTGCTTTCGCTTTGATTGCTCGTTTGCTCGCTCAATAATTGTGAGGGGATCTTACCCCCCTCTGGTCCTTCGAGATCGTCGCTTAACATCTCGCTCGTCGCGAATCCGGGGGACGGATTTACACCCCCCCCCCCCCCCCGAGCAAAAGAAATGAGAACATTTCTCGAGTTGCAAGTTGTGACGTGACATAGTCACGTCCACCGCCCAGACGTTGGCTCGGCCGAGGGGAAAGCCGGGGATGCTGCCTCGACCCGAGTCGAGGGGGTGCGTTTATGATAACCATATTTTGCGAGGCGTAAGTTGATTATAGGAGGAGCGCGGCGAGCGTCACGGGGCTGGGCAGCCAGCCACGCAATGTAACGACCACATGTCGCGACGAGGGAGAAACCAAGCGTCGGCGGGGACCGAACGGAGCAGCACGCCGACAACCGAGTCACGTCCGGGCCCGCCGCCGGGCCGTCCCGCGGTCCCGCAAGGAGCGACGAGACCCCCGAGCCCGCCGCAACAAGGAAGCCAAGGGCGCGCCGCCACGCTTTAAGGGGGAATATACCTTTGTGAGGGAAAAATCAAGGGTCATTTTTGACAATTTATTTAAGAAAGACAAAGCGATATTTTTAAATTCGGTTGTTTATACATCTTGTAATACAAGTCTTGAGGTAAAAGAAAAAATTTTTTTTAATCATTTCGAAATAAAATGGCGGAGCAGTGGCTGATGAAAGAAAACTTTTTTTTTTCATAGTCCTCCACGGGCGTACTCGTACAGGTCACAATTTTTAACCTAGGACAAAAAATAAAAAAGATTTAGAAATTAGATATAAAAAACTAGAAAACATTTTTCGTACGTAGGATTTTCCAAAAATATTGATTTTAAAAAAAGTAGCGTCAATATGAAGGAAAAAATGTATTTTATAAAAAACATTTATAAAACGCCATTTTATTTCGAAATGATTAAAAAAAAATTTTTTCTTTTACCTCAAGACTTGTATTACAAGATGTATAAACAACCGAATTTAAAATATCGCTTTGTCTTTCTTAAATAAATTGTCAAAAATGACCCTTGATTTTGCCCTCACAAAGGTATATTCCCCCTTAAGTGAAGGACGCAACGTCGCTACTGCAGAGCGGACTTGCGACCCCGGACGCCGCAGCCGGGGACTTGGACTGCACCGGTCAGTGGCCAAGGCCTGGCCAGCCTGGCGCACCTGGATCAGACTCGGAGAGTCCCAACCGGTACCGCCACTGAAACTAGGCGAGGAGCACTCCAGTCGAAAGTCCCGCGGGCGAGCGGCAGACGTCACGTGGGACGTCGTGAGCGGCGAGAGCAGCGCGAAGAGCGGATCGGCGGAGCTGAGCGGCCGCGGGCGGCCGCGCATGCGCGGGGACCCAACGCGGTCCGAACCGGCGAACGACTCGGCACTGTCGTGCCAGCTAGCGAGGAGGTATCATCCCGGAACCGAGCCGAGTCCGCCCCGACGAAGCAGCCGCCTCGAGCAACGAATCTGTAAGACTGCCACCCCGGTATCTCGTCGCGTTCCGTGTGCGACCTCGGTCTCCGCCTCACCCTAATTACCTTTGAGTTACCTGTGCACGTACGTTGCCTCGTGCAAGGAAATTGTTCGGTACCTAGAGTACCTTTTACCTTGAGACGCGGACAAAGGAGGCCGGCCGGGGGCGCACACCGTTTTGAGCTCGCGTGAAAGCCCTCCTCGGGGACCAGTGCGGCCGACAGTCGCGTGTGTGTGTGCGTGTGTGGGGAACTTTCCGTGCGCGGTTGCGTCGGGCGTATTGCGCGTGCCGGATGCGCCCGGCAGAGTGAGGCCGTTGCGTCGGAAGTTTCCACGGGATCGCGGAATCGCGGGGGTTATAGTGTCGTTTCGCGAATCTGGAATGAGGGTGTCGCGAAGGGTGTCGTGATCGTCTCGCGAACGTCGTAAAACGTGTCGGGAGAAACAGTGTCTCGCGAACGTCGTAAACGTATCGGGAGAAGGATAGAGTCCCGCGAACGTCGTGAGACGTGTTCGGGGAGTCTGGTTAGCGTCCCGCGAACGCCGTGAGGCGTGTCGGGGACGATTGTCGCGGTTATTGCGTCGAGGGCGGCCGAGGAATGTCGCGCGGGTTTTTGCCGCGCATTCGCTGAAGCCGTCGCGGATTTGTGTGGGGTGTCGACCCGCGAGCGGACGTCGCGGGCGACCCGGGAATATTAATTAGTGGTTATTGTTTTGACTTTATTCCATTCGCGTGGATTTCGTGTGTGGTGTGTGCGTGAGTCGCGGGGATCTCGCGTCGTGCGTGTAAGCCGCGGAATTTGCCTGTTGCGTCTGTGTGCGTCGTGCGTGCGTGTGAGTCGCGGAATCTTTCGACGGAAACACATATATGATATACTGTTTCGTGCTCACTGTTCCCTTATTATCCCTTTTTTGGAAATATACTTTGTTATTTTATACGTGAATGTGTTGATTGCGTTGCGCCGCCCCTCCCTCTCCTCAGAGTATCAAACTCGCCTCGCGCCCTGAGTGGACGTGCGTGTCCGGGTGATCGAGTTAAGGTCAAGATTACGAAAACGTGGTGCGCGTACTCGCACCTGGCGCCCAATCTTTAGCGTTACCTCGCGAATATCGTTGAGAATACTACCTATCGGAATACCTCGCGAATATCTTGAGAATACTACCTATCGGAATACCTCGCGAATATCTTGAGAATACTTGCCTACCGGAATACCTCGTGAATACCGTGGAAATTGCCTACCTACTCGCGGATACCTTCGGCCTATCTGACTACCTCGCGGATATCTCGTTCTACCTAACGTTCTAATTATTTATCGGTGGCTAATTTGTAGCCGCGCCTCCTCGGCGGGCGAGACCGAGGAAAAACGGGTTGCAAAGTTTAATAAGCTCTCGCAAGGGACTCGCCTCAAAAAAAGAATAAAATATTTGCAGTTATTTTAATTTTTAACGTAGTTTTTAAGTTTATTTTATCGGCTCTAAGTAAGAAACATGTCATATATTTGTAATGAATGTCGTGCAAGCCTGCGGTCAATAGGTGCACTTTGCACTCACTTGCAGATAATTCATTCTTTCAATGTTCTTAGCATTTACACTTGTGCTCAAGATAATTGTAATAGAGAGTATGACTCTGTCAAGTCCTTCGGAAAACATCTAAGAACAAGACATCCTATCAGACCCCACCCAGTAGTCCAAGTATTGGAAAATGCCCTGAGAATATCATCGAGATTAATCATGACAACGCTCTTATTAATGACAAACCTTTGATGCCTATACATGAAGATGTACCTAATAACTTAGAAGGGAACGATGTAAACATCAGGCAATTTCATGAAATAACTGTCTTAAATTTTAAAAACATCCTATTAGAGTCATCTTTGGCTCTTGTTGCCAAGTTATAGAATGACATTACTCTCAATCGAACTCAGGTGCATGATATTCTCGATCACGTTAAAAAATTTGTTTCAAGCGGTTTCCTAGAAATGTTAAAGAATAAAACTCTCACTGTACTTAGGAATAACAATGTACCTCAGGAAGAGATAGAGGATTTAAATGCTATGTTTGCAACATTGTACGATATGTTTTCTGGTCTTGAAACTGAGACTCAACGAGTGAATGCTCTAGAACAGAGTCATTGTTATGTAGGACCCAACTCATATATTATAGGCGTGGGTGAGAAAATGAGAAAAGTGAGAGGTAATTTGATTTTGACACCAGTTGAATTGACTGGTCAATTTATTTCGATAAAACGTACATTAAAACAATTTTTGGAATTGCCTGATGTCTTTAATACCATAATGAGCAATGTTAAAAATCTTAAAAATTCGGAATCTTTTACAAATGTCGTGCAAAGTCATTTGTGGAGAAACATACAGCAAAACTATTTTCAAAATCGTACTGTTTTGCCTCTAGATGTGTATTTTGATGATGTGGAACCTGATAATGAAACAGGTTCCCATTCAGGTGACCACAGTTTGGGAGTAATCTATTATTGCATCCCATGCATTCCACAATATTTGTTTTCTAAATTAGAAAATATTTTTGTTGCCTGTATTTTCCTAAGTGATCATAGGAATGGTCATAATAGAGAGGTATTTGCACCTGTCATTGATGAACTGAGGGATCTGGAAACAAATGGTATTATCATTCAAACTGAATTAGAGCATAGGGGAGACCGGGGCAAATCGGTCAACGGGGTAAAAGTGTCAAATCAAATATCTCGGAACCTGTATATTGTGCGAACTCGCTATTAACATTGTAAACGCGTCTTATGGTACCCATGTGACCAACGGAGTTTCGGCAGATTACCTGCCGTGTTATGATTTTTGCGAGGGCAAACGTGTTTTCGGAAGGTGAAAGTTAAATTTTCTGCGCGTGGAAATTGTGTAATATCTACAATAATATTTGCTCTCCAAATCTCCAGGTACGTGATTATAAAGAGTAATGCATGCTGAACACGAATCCAGTGTAGTTTTTTCATTATCGTTTATGTCTAATATTTCGTGGGCGATGAAACCTGAAACTTGTGTTTGGGGCAAATCGGTCAGTAAGCACCCGGGGTGGACTTTTATAATATTGGCAAATTTTATAATTTTATTATATTTTTCAGTCTTTTCTACCCCTATTTCATATATTTTTCTTTAATATTTGGTTGAGTTCTTGAGTTATAGAATTCGTACACACACACAAAAACACAAAATAATAAAATTTTTTAACACTAATTAATAAATGTTTACATTTTTCTATTACCAAATAATTAATAAAATGTATCCTATCAGTTTTCATAATCGGAATTATGTATTTTTATGGAGTGACAGTTTTACCCCGGCATTTTTGAGATTTCAATTTTTCCACCGTTGTCGTTTTTGCTCTATACCGGTTAAACAAAGCGACGTAGACAAAAATTTCCTACATAAATTTTGTAGCTAAAGGTTCACTCTTAAAAATGGTATACCACATTTAACTAAAATTATTTATTTTGTTGTTAAAAATCGGCACCGAAAAAAACCTGACCGATTTGCCCCGGTTTCCCCTACCATTATTTTGCGCTGTGTCATATTTTAGGAGATAATTTAGGGCAACATGCCGTAACTGGTTTTGTGGAATCATTTAATACACATTATTATTGCAGGTTTTGTAAGGAACATAAAAATACCATGAGAAGGCAATCAATAGAATAAATTATGAAGATGATGTACTAACTAATAATGTTTCTCAAACAGGAATCAAGACTCGATGTATATGGCACGTTCTGAACTCGTACCATGTCACTGAGAATCTTGTGTGCGATTTAATGCATGACTTTTTCGAAGGAGTGTGTCATTATGACTTATGTGCTATATTAGACTACCTCATCAATCACATGTATTTTTTCAATCTCGAGATTCTGAATGATCGTGTTCAGAACTTTAATTATGGTGATTCAAGTGGCAAGCCCTCACTTATTACTGCAGATCACATTCGCAATCAAAAGTTAAAAATGTCTGCATCTGAAATGATGTTTTTTGTACACCACTTTGGTTTAATAATTGGAGATTTGGTGCCAGAGCATGATGAAGCTTGGAGACTGTACATAGTTCTTGCTGGAATATTAGACATTGTAACAGCTCCATATGTTAGACGACAGTTAACTGAGTACCTTTCAACTTTAATTGCCGAACATCATGAGATGTATTGTAGACTTTTTAATAAGACCTTGAAACCAAAACATCATTTCATGGTGCACTATCCTCGTATCATGAATTTAATTGGACCAATGATAAATATCTGGTCAATAAGATTAGAAGGAAAGCATCGCCCTGTTATAAAGAGAGTAGCGGATAATATGAGTTGCCGTAAAAATCTACCTCTTTCAATTGCAAGAAGATATGCACTTGCATGTTGCGCAAGGATCCTGAGTAAGCGAGGCTTCTCAAATGACGTTAAGTACCATCCAAAGGAACACAGACTAGTTAATTGTGAGAACTTTGAAATGTTTCAAAATATTTTACCTGTTGAATTGAGAAACTCACTTGCAGTCCAAGAAGTAGTCATTTGTGGTACCTGCTACAAATCTAATATGATCCTTGTTATTAATTACGAAGAGGACTTGCCTATCTTTGAAAACTTGTGTTGGATAGTTGTAACGATGCACCCCTAATCCGCATCGTTGTCCCGGCTTACAACCGCCGGACACCGTCCGGCCGAACATCCGCCAGGCGGAAATGTGGGTGCGACGCGCCCACACACATTTTTATCGAACAAAACCGCGATTTTGCCAAAATAACGGCTCGAGACGCCGCGGCGGGCCCGAACGGCACATCGACGAGGCCGACAGGACCCGAGCGTCGCCGAGCACGGTCAGGCGCCGAAATTGACAGCTACGACCACGCGCGCATCGACGCACGTGCGCGCCGCTGTCAACCCCCACCGCGGGGACAGTAAAATACCGTTATCCTCGCGGAATAAAAAGGCGGCCCCGAGATAGATTGAGGCATTAGGTCCTGATCCTACCCCTGAAAGCAGTAACCGTGGTCGAGAGCTCTCAGCCACGATCGAGTGCTCTCGCTACTGCTATCCTAGACATTTTCTTCCATACTCGCGAAGGCGGAACACCGAGGTGGAGAGCTCTCCGTCTCGGGCGAGTGCTCTCGTCGCCGACGCACACCATCCTGGCTAATCGGGACAGACTGGTCCGTACGTCCGAACGTCCCCGACGCCGCTCCGCCCGCCCGTATCCTTACGTTCGATAAACCCGCGCGATCAAACCGCGTCCGACCTATAGCGACGCTCGATAATTCGCCGCGTTCAATACGAATCATACTGGGCACTCACGCCTCTGAAGTACACGCGCCGGTATTATTACAACTGCTAGAACTTATTGTGTTTAGACGTACTGGGCACTCACGCCTCCGAAGTACACACGCGTGCGTATTATTAATCTCGCGTCCGATAAACGAGATAAAGTTACGCCGTACTGGGCAGTCACGCCTCCGAAGTACACGCGCCGGTATTATTACTACTGCTAGAACTTATTGTATTTAGACGTACTGGGCATTCGCGCCTCCGAAGTACGCACGCCGATAATCTACGACCGATATTATATACGCAGATAATCCACGGATCTCAAGCGGTGCAATCCACCCGCATACTAGTCAATTGTTTATACATCCTACCACGCTCAAATACTTAATTAAAATAAACTTTATTTTCTTTTTAAACGCCAATCTCACGTTTATTGTTTCGGGACCTACCTAGCGAATTTCTGATCCGGCGAGCTAGTCCGCGTTCGCTGCCGATCTAAAGGCAGGTCGTTATAAGTGAGGCGAAAATATTTACAAGAGCGTCCCCTTTTTCTTCTGTCAGGGTTGCGAACTGTTACTTTCAACGAACACTTGCACTCCTATGAAATTAAGTCCACTGCGGACTGCGGAGTGGTTTCTGGTTGAATACAGAGACCTTGTATCTTTTTATCCATACATTACTCATGTGGGGACGTGAGATCTGATGGTGTGCACTCGCGATCGGGTATCGTTCTTGAGCGCGGTGGGCTGGTATAGCCTTGTAATAAGACTCGGCAGTCAAGGTACTTAGGATCGGTAGGATCGAGAAAACGACGTATCTTCGGATGTGCGGTATATACAATATCGAATTTATTTGCTCTTGACAACGGTACAAAGGCTTCTGAGCGCGAGCGGTATGTCAGCTGAATTTCGGAGCGGTCGCTAGAGCGCGCGAGGAGGGGGAAGATAGTTCGAGAAATAACGCGATCATTTTCGAGAAACGGAGCTGGCTTTCGCGGAAATTCGGGGGAACTCCAGGCGCTGACAAGGTCTCGCGCGTAAACACGTGAAACGACAACACGGCGAGGAATGCGGGTCGATGCGAAGTCTCGCGATTCCCGAACATACTGCCCGCCTCGAATATTTATATTCGAAACGAGAATTAACATA
The DNA here is from genome assembly GCA_035220615.1 of Leptothorax acervorum. Lineage (NCBI taxonomy): Eukaryota > Metazoa > Arthropoda > Insecta > Hymenoptera > Formicidae > Leptothorax > Leptothorax acervorum. The sequence goes on from JASTWQ010000545.1 coordinate 83,834, forward strand.
CAGTAATATGCCGCATAATGTAAAATATAATACAGTAAGTTGTTGAATACGTTGATATGTTGATACAGAAACTTAAATCTAAAGGAACAGCGGAATCTTAAATCTAAGGAAACAGCGAAATCTTAAATCTAAGGAAACAGCGAAATCTTAAATCTAATTGCGTTTTATACATATTTACACGTTGGTTTTGACCGAAAGACGGAACGCATTACGGCCGCGAGCCGCCCGCCTTGACCGCTTCTCCTTCTGTTTCGGTATTTATATCGATCGGCAAGAAACACAGCTTGACGATGGGTCGCTTGCATTCGGAGCGCGCGGTTTCGACGGCGACGACGCGCGTCAGACCATCCTCCCCGGGATGACAGGCAATAATGCGTCCAAGTTCCCAATGACTGGGGGGAGCGAGCGGATTACGCATTAGCACGATCCGACCGACGGTGGGCAGATTTTGGATAACACGCCACTTCGGGCGTTGTTGGAGCGTATGCAAATAATCGCCTACCCACGATCTCCAAAACCTTCAGAAATTCGTTGCACTAATTGCCAACGCGAGAGCCGATTCTGGGTTATGTCGAGTACGCTCGGCTCCGGGATTGCGAAAAGGTTTGCGCCGATCAAAAAATGACCGGGAGTAAGGGCGCGGTAGTCGTCGAGACTCTCGGAAATGGATGTGATCGGTCGCGAATTTAGGCACGCTTCGACTCGGCATAATAGCGTAATCATCTCCTCGCATGTAAGCGTGTGAGATCCTATACATCGCTTTAAGTGGTATTTGACGCTACGGACTCCGGCCTCCCATAATCCGCCGAAATGTGGAGCCGCAGGAGGGAGGAAATGCCATGCTATTTGATCGCCTGCTAATTTATTAAGAAAATTGGGATCGCGCACGGCGGCGTTACAAGCGGCGGCGAGTTCTCGTTCGGCGCCCTGAAATGTCGTACCGTTATCTGAGTACATGCTATGGGGAAGTCCGCGCCGAGCGACAAATCGGGTAAACGCCGCAAGGAAGGCCGCCGAGCTGTAATCGCTTACTAACTCTAAGTGAATCGCTTTCGTGGTCATACAAATGAATAAGGAGATGTAGGCCTTGTGAGCCTTATGACCTCGTTCCTTTGCAGACCGCACGAGTATCGGTCCTGCATAATCGACTCCGGTATGCTCAAACGCGGGCGAAGCTCGATTGACTCTTACGTCGGGTAAGTTACCCATGAGCTCCGCCGGCACCATAGCCTTTTCGCGAGCGCATTTGACGCATCGGTATAGGACCGCCCGTACGGTTGCCCTTGCGCGCAAAAGCCAGAACTCGGTACGGAGATGAGCGAGGGTAATATGAGGGCCTCCGTGTAGGGTGTTATGGTGAGCGTGCGATATAATGCGAGATAACAAAGGATGGGACGCTAGGACGATCGGATGTTTGGTTGACTCGGGAAGATCGGATTTTTGCAGTCGCCCTCCGACTCGTATCAGACCATCGGGGTCGAGATACGGGTTAAGCGCGACAAGTGAGCTTGATTTAGGTACGCGTTCGTTTCGTTTGAAACTCGCAGTCTCTTGTGGAAACAGGTCACCTTGAATGGTTTTGAGCCAAAAGATCTTGGCTGTTTGAATTTCGCGTGGAGCTAGTGCGAGCGATTGATTGATCTCAGCACCGGTGTTCGGTGTGGAATTGAGGCGAGAGCGAAGGATTCTTGTGAATCGCATAATATAGGCCGTCACGGTAAGCAGCTTAGACCATGAAGAATAGCGAGTCGCGAGATCCCATGGTTCAACACGTGCGACGCAAGCATGTATGACGACGCGGTTTTCGCTCGACATTTCAGATTCGGTTGGAGACGAGCATGAGGTCGGCCAATGCTCAGGGGATTGTTTTAGCCAGGACGGCCCTGACCACCACAGGGTGCAATCGGCAAGCTCGCCAGGGCGCAAACCGCGAGATGCGCAGTCGGCGGGGTTGTCCGCCGTCGGAACATTATGTCAGATTGCTGCCGGTAGCAGACTTTGCGTCTTGGCGACTCGATTCGCGACGAAAACCTTCCATCGTGATGGAGGCTGTTTAAGCCACGCTAACACGATCCTTGAGTCGGTCCAACAGTGATGTTGGAGGTTTTGAATGTCGAGATTCGAAAGAACAAATGACATTAAACGTGCTAGAAGCACCGCGCCGCAGAGCTCTAGTCGTGGCACGCTTAATGTTTTGATTGGAGCGACCTTCGATTTTGCGACGAGAATGCACACGGTAACGGGGCCGTCTCTCGGTACGAGACGGAGATATACGACCGCGGCGTAAGCCTTTGTTGACGCATCCGAGAACCCGTGAAGTTCACAATGAGCTATATTGGGACCGTAATTTGTCCAGCGAGGGATCGAGATGAGTTTGAGACGCGGCAATTGATTGTGATATTCGCGCCATTGTTCTAAGAGATCGCGCGGCAGCACGTCGTCCCAATCGTGTTTCAATGACCAGAGGCGTTGCATGAATATTTTCGCGACCACGATGACGGGAGTTACCCACCCCAACGGGTCAAACAGTTTCGCGATGGTGGAGAGAACCGCCCGTTTGGTCTGCCCTGCATTTGGTGTAGTCGTGACTCGGAAATGGAAGGAATCGCTTTCTGGATTCCACGCGACGCCTAATATCTTTAACGGCTCGTCGACGTGTAGATCCTTGTCACGCGCAAGGCCATGATCGGAAGGATCAATGTCGGACAGTAACTCAGGACAATTGCTTGCCCACTTGCGTAGCCGGAAACCGCCCTTTTCTAGAAGTGCAATTAGTTGATCGCGAATTTGAAGCGCGAGTTCACGATTGTCCGCTCCGAACGTACAATCGTCGACGTAGATTCGACGAAGTAATACCATAACGGCCAACGGAAATTCAGCTCCGTAGTCCTTGACGAGCTGTAGCAATACGCGAAGTGCGAGATACGGGGCTGAAGCAGTGCCGTATGTAACGGTGAGCAACCGATACTCCGCCACTGGCTTGGAAGGCGACGAGCGCCATAGAATTCGTTGGTAATCCACGTCGCGAGTGTCGATGAGAATTTGCCGATACATTTTGGCGATGTCGGCAGTACAAACGTACGGATGTTGACGCCAGAGCAGGATAACTACGACCAGGTTATTTTGTAGTTTGCGACCGATTAACAAATAATGGTTCAGCGAGGTGCCGTTCGATGTAACGCAGGAAGCGTTAAACACGACCCGAAGTTGCGTGGTAACGCTGTTTTCGCGAAAAACAGCGTGGTGCGGAATATAATAAATTTGAGAGTGACTCGATTGTGCGTCGGTGTCATTAACCATGGTCATGTGACCGAGCTTTTCGTATTCCTCGAGGAATTCGCGATATAACGCGGCTTTATTTGGCTCTCGGAGGAGTCGACGTTCCGCGCGGTATAAACTTGACAACGCGGTAGCGCGGGATTCACCAATGTCTATCGGGGGACCGGTTTTGAACGGTAACCGCACGACATATCGTCCCTCCGGCGTGCGGGAGTGAGTGGCGGCAAAATGCTCTTCGCATTGTCGCTCTTCGGGACTTAAATGGTTTTCGTGAGGGACTTCTTCGATCTCCCAAAATTTACGAAGATCGAGATCAAGGCTTTCGAGGATTGTTCCATGATTAGCATGAACGGAATCAGAGTGGAGGGATCGGGCGGAAGAAATCGGTCCGGAAATTATCCACCCGAGTGTCGTGTTTTGAGCGATGGGCTCGTTATCGGCTCCTTTACGGACGCCTTCTAAAATAAGCATGCCGTACAAATCGGCTCCGATGATTAAATCGATCGGATCAGAGCTCATGGGATTCTTATCCGCCAACGTCAAGTCAGAAATGTGCGCCCATTGGAGCGTTGATTGAGCGCGATTCGGTGCGTACTTTGAAGGCGATTGGATTACGTACGCGGTAGTCGAGTATGCAGGTTTGTCGCCAAACGATGGGGTTACGCAAATACGTGCGACGGAATGCGACAACGATTGAGAGTTTCCAATGCCGGTAATACGTGTAGTTTGCTTTATTTTCGCGAGACGCAACCGTTGAACGATATTTCCGGAGATTAAAGTCGCAACGGAACCTTGGTCGAGCAGAGCGCGGGCGTAAACAAAGTGACCTTGTGGTGAGTAAACACGCACTCGAGCGGTTGCTAAAAGTACGGTTGACTTCGGCATTATCGTCTGTGAAGTTAAATGAGACGCGATCTCGTTATCGTTGTCGCTGTCTTTTGATGCGACGGTAGGAACGGATTCTACGCTGGGCGATTTTGCATCGTCCGTGAAATGTAGTAGGGTGTGATGTCGCTTATGACAAGTTTTACAGGACCGCACGTTTTTACAATCCTTTAGCAAATGATTACGCCCGAAGCAGTTAATACAACGGTTTTCCTTTTTCACATATTCGTATCGCTGCGACGGAGTATATGCTAAGAACGACGCACATTGATACAATAGGTGCGCGGATTTGCACATCGGGCACGCAAGGTTTGCAGCTGTTGTCGAATGGGAAGCGATCGATTTCGATTTCGGCGACTTTTGCGAACCGTCGGTGGTTTTCTCGGATTTCGAAGGCGAGATCGCCTCGAAAGCGCGGATACGCGATTCTAGAAATTTATCCAACTCGTTATAGGTGAGATAATCGACCGTTTCGCTCATGTGTAATTCCCATGTTTTCCGGGAAGATTTATCGAGCTTTTGCGAAATAAAAAAAAAACGAGGATATCGCTCCAAGTGTCGACGGGACGATCGAGGTTTTTGAGCGCTTGAACCGAGGTGTTTGCTTTGTCGCGCAAATTCTGAAGGTCTTTAAAGGTTTCGGACGCGATCTGTGGCAACGAAAATAACGTTTGCAGGTGGCCGTTAATTAAACGACGTTTATTTTCATAACGCGACGAGATGAGATTCCATGCCACAGTAAAATTCGCGTCGGTGATCGCGAGGTGGGTGAGCGCGCTACTTGCATCTCCCGATAAACTCGAGCATAAATAATGCATCCGATCTACATTTGATAAAGTTCTATTATCTATAATCATCGATTTAAAGCGATCGCGGAAGCTTTCCCAGCGGTCGAAAGATCCGTTGAAGGTCGGCAGGTTGATCCGCGGAAGCTGAGCCGTGGGACGGAGGATTGAATTTGAAGCGTGACTTACATTGAGGTCGACTACGTCGCTGTCAGAAACCTTGGCCAGTACCTCGGACATGTAGTCCAGCGCCTCGTCAAACTGGTCCTCGCAGGCTTCGAACTGGTCATTGCAGTAATACGGCAGCTCCTCGGCGGTGCTCACGTCGAGGGATGCCCGGATCTTAGCGTCCAAGTCCCGCGAAGTCGAGAATTTTCCTTGAGGGCTGCGATTCGGCTCTGCACCACCGCCTTCGTCATCTTGGCTTGACCCAATTTTTTAAAGTTGGATAGAGAGCGAGATATTGAGCCCATCAATTGGCTCTGCTTTGCCAGGAGCTCGTCTTGTGAAGATGCCATGGTGAACGGGTATCGTCACTATGCACTCCGAAAGTCGTATGGTACGATTCGTCTTGACTCCGAATCCGGCTCGAAGGACCAAAATGTGCACTCGCGACCGGGTATCGTTCGTTGAGCGCGATCGGCTAGTATAGCTTTGTAAGAAGACTCGGCAGTCAAGGTACTTAGGAGTGGTAGGATCGAGAAAACGACGTATCTTTGGATGTGCGGTATATACAATATTGAATTTATTTGCTCTTGACAACGGTACAAAGGCTTCTGAGCGCGAGCGATATGTCAGCTGAATTTCGGAGCGGTCGCTAGAGCGCGCGAGGAGGGGGAAGATAGTTCGAGAAATAACGCGATCATTTTCGAGAAACGGAGCTGGCTTTCGCGGAAATTCGGGGGAACTCCAGGCGCTGACAAGGTCTCGCGCGTAAACACGTGAAACGACAACACGGCGAGGAATGCGGGTCGATGCGAAGTCTTGCGATTCCCGAACAAATTTTAAAAATGAAAAAAAGAGGTAAAGGAGCTGAGCGGGGGGGTATCAACTATCCCCGGAGGCGAGATTTTCTAATGATTGCTCGAAGGACCAGAGGGGGGCAATTATAATCCCCTCACGACTAATATAACGAAAGCGAGAAAGAATGCGCATGTAACGAGAGCGACTCACCGTTCGGTCGCCCGTCGTCTCCTGGTTGACTCCGCCGATTCTCGTCCTGTCCTTCGTCCTGTCCCCTGGCGGTCAAATTCTGCCGGTCCAGCATGCAGGCAGATGCAGCAAGGTCCGCAGGGTCGCAGCAGGCACAAGAGCAAAAGCGCAAAGCAGGCACAAAGCAGGGGGTAATTGCTGCCGTCGGTGGATAAACGATGGCAGCACCAATTGATGAGTCGCATAAATTCACAAAATTATACCGATCACAATTCACCGACGTCTCGCGTTAATTTGTAAACAATAAACTAAATGTGGCTATTTTAAACTAATGAAATTAATACTAAGCTTAATCAAGCAGCTATAATAATCAAAGAAAACTAAACAAGGGCAAGAATCAATTATTAACAATTACAAATTATATACATCAGGCTATGCACCAAACAGGAGCAGTTATTCTTGAATGTGAGACCGGTGAAGAAATGAAAAAGTTAAAGGACAAGGGTACAGGCGACAATGGGAGAGGATTTCAAGGTCGATGAGCCACAGTGGAAGAAACTTAAGATTAAAGTAATTAATGTTGGAGAAGATGAAATGAAAATGGATGGTGATAAGTTGTTAAATGCGATTAAGAAACAGAATAAAATTGAAGGCGCTGTATGCGGATAGTGAAAAGATTATTTAAAGGAAGAGACAAGAATAACGAGCGATCCCGTGGAAGAAGAGGAGAGGTAGAGGGATCTCTGATTTTGGAGGTAGATGATGGTACACATGAAGCGATGATAAAAAAAGGAAGTTTAAATATAGGTTGGAGAAAATGTGTAGTATACAACTTCATTAGCGTCGTAAGATGTTACAAATGCTGGAGTTATTTCCACATGGCTAAGAATTGCACGAGGCAGGAAGCATGTTTCAAATGTGTAGGAAACCATAAGGCGAGCGATTGTACGGCAGCGAAAAAAACTGTATAAATTGTATGTATAAGAATGACATATAATTTGAAGCTGAATTTAGAACATGAGGCGGTAGATTCGGAGTGTCCGACATTTAAGAGAGTACTAGAGGAAGATAAAAAGAGAGCTGGCTAGGAAGACGCGAAATAGCAACTACAGAAAGATGCAGAATTACTTTGGTATACGAATGCTCAAAGCTTACTGGCGCATAAGAAGGAGATACAACATCAGATTATAAAGAGAATGAATCCTGCGATCTTAGCGTTATCGGAGACGACATTGCTGTAGAAATAGAGGATAGTGAGGTCAGTGTACCGGGATATAGTATAGTTAGATGTGATGCTGAAAATAGATATACAGGAGGAGTTCTTTTATACGTTAGGGATGATATTGTTGCGCCCGAGCCGAGACGCCCGGTAGAAGCCCGAGAGGCAGCCGCGAAGCGCTGCCTGACAACGTTCCTAGCAACGAGCCGGTCGTTGTTTGTTGACAGATGTCGGCATTCAGATTCTCCGCCGGGCCTTCGAACTGTACTGACGTGTTTACGAGCCACTGTTACATTTGTTCATTAAACTAGTTTTCTTTCATTAGAGAGTCTTTATTCCCGGAAACGGGATAGCGCGCCGCGTTCGCGAGTGAGTGTGTTGTGCGAGAGTGTAGCGAACGCGCGGACGACCGTAACATTTTGGGGGCTCGTCCTCAAGAATCCTGAGGACATCATGTCTTCTTTGGCTCCTTCCTTGCGAAAGAGACTTCGGGTGGAGACTCCCCAATTAGAAGGGACAACCATGACTACAATCACGACGACTCTCCAGACCGTAATCCAGGAGGTCCGACTCCTGCGAGAGGAACAAGCGCGGAAGGAGAGAGAGTACGCGGCGACATTTCGACAGCAGGAGGAGGAGCTCCGCCGACTCCGAGGGACAATCTCCGGCAATTCCGAGCTAAGTCCTTCGATTAATAGAGCGTCCGGAGACTCGGGGACGCGAGTTGCAAACGGCACGGGGGCGCGTGTCACACGCGAGAGGATCGTGGTCGCGGGCGGCGCGGAGACGCGAGGCGCGGTGACACGGAACGCGAGCGAGAGGATCGCGGTCGCGGGCGGCGCGGAGACGCGAAGCGCGGACGCGAGTGAGACAGACGCAGTCGCAAGTCGCGAGCGGCGTAGAAACACGGGACGCGATCGCGGGGGAGAGAGCCCCGGTGGCGAGCCGCGCGGAAGTACGGTCTGTGCGCGCGGGTGAAAGTGTCGCGGTCGCGAGTAAGCTTGGATATAAGCTAAAACCCGACACGTTTGACGGGACGATCTCGTTACATGAATATTTTTTGCAGTTAAATTTAATCGCACGGGCGAATCGTTGGGATGACTCTACCAAAACGATCGCGTTGGCTTCAAGCCTGAGGGGGAAAGCGCGCTCAGTCTTAGAGACGGTTGAAGATGTCGAACGGCTGGATTTCGCTGAGCTCAAAGCAAAGCTTGAGCTGCGTTTCGGGGAGGGACGACAATCGCAGAATAGCTACGTCGCATTCACGAATCGCAAGCAAAAATTCGGGGAGGATTTAGCCGCTCTTGGTTCTGAAATCGACAGACTGTCGCGTCTGGCGTACCCCGAGTGCCCGTATGAGTTGCGCGATAAGATCGCTTGGGCGCAGTTTGTTACAGCCGTCTCATGATAATTTCATTAAACGAGCGCTTCAGATGGAAGGTATAACCTCTCTGAATGCAGCTGTTGAAAGGGCTAAAGCACTAAAAATCATTCAGGGAGACAATTCGGAGAGATATAGAGAAAATTTTAATAAAAATTTTGCGAAAAAAGGAGTCGGACATGCGGGTGAAAATGAAAAACGCGCTGAAGAAAAGAAAAGTGTAGAGAAAGAGAAGGCGGGGAAGGGCCCGAAGGGGAATTGGCGTGGCAGCAAATTTGGCGCCGGCCGGGGGGAATGTTGGTCTTGCGGTAAGACTGGGCATTTCCGATCAGAATGCCCCAATGAGGAAAACGCGATTTAGTTGAGCTTACAAGGGACATTCGGCAACTCGAAAATTCAAATAAATCTGAAACTTTGCATAATAGTAGAGTAGTAGGACCTAATAAGAAAACAATTTTTTGTTGGTGCTAATAAACGGTTCTATGGAAGAAACACTCCTTCGAAAAAAATCGGTTTTTCTCTTTCGAGCCGAATATCTCCGAAACTATAAGAGATAAAAAGATGTTCCAAAATTTATAAATTGATCCTGCACCAATTACATCAATATGTGGTTTTACCAGTCTCACAAAATCTTCTGCATTTTGACGTATTGTTACATCAGCTGTACGAGAAAATCGGGTTTTAAAACTTGTTATTTTACGTGATGCAATTCGATGTGCCTTTTTAAAATTCCATATCCACGAATTTCCTGCTTTAAATGAAGGAAAGTCTATTTCATCTTTTGCTTGCAATGCCCACGTTCGCAAATTCATATCGTGAATGATAGATCCTCTGTCCATAGCTTCTTGGAGTTTCGTTAGTACATATTCGGCAATAAATACAAGTTTGTCCCTGTTTGTCCCTCCGCGCATTACATTTTCTTGCCATCTATACAATTGCGAAACAGATTTTACCTAGAAGACAAGGAGTTTAATATTTAAAAAATCTAATTAAAAATAAAAAGACTTATGAACTAATGTAGATAAATGCAGATATGCGATATAAGTAATGTAAGTTTAAAACTACTATTCATACACAACGTACGTCCACTTGCTCGTTTAACTTGTATTATTTTTCCTTATTTTTTAAATAAAATTTTACCTGTCTAAAACGATTTTGTACAACAGTAATAGATAAACGTCTTCTTTTTCCACTGTTCCAAAATTCAACTGCTTTTCTTTTGTAATTTAAGTTTATACTTCCACCTTCGTTATCCACCACACAAACTTTGTCTTCATAATTAGCTTCTTCTTCAGCATCAACATCATACACGTCCACAAATTGTACATCATGTGGCTCCGCCGAATCATCAAAATCAAGTCCCCATACGTGTTCAATCGCAACATCATAATTTACAGCACTTTTTATTAGATCGGAAATAGCATCATGAAGTTCAACTTCGTGGTGATTAACAGGCGAGACAGCAAAATTTGCAATGTTGAACGTTGTGATTAATAAGTTTATAACATTTGCTATATTTATTGTTGACATTTTAACACAAATATTTGCATATGCTTTAAAATACTTTAAAATTTTCTCACAAATGGTATAATTGCGTACTGTTCAAATAATGTTAGACTGTAAATAAAATGCAGAAACGTACCGCTTTTATACCAAATTGATAAGATAACCTTTCGATAAATATTATGTGAACGTACGTGATATAACATTACGTACGTGTGAAAAAATGTACGCGATAAAATGTACGTGATGTTCAAGAGATCTAATATTCTTTTCATGAGTAGACTGATATTAAAGTGAAAAATGCGATAATAATGTAATATATGATACAATTTATTAATGAAAAACAAAATATTTACCTCTGTTTGAAAAAATCGTAAATAATTCGTATGTGATTTTTCCTATTATTTTGTACGTTATAACATATTTATTATATATAAATATTATTTATATAATCGTGTCTGCTTACAAGTTCAAGTTCAATTCTTTATTTCACTCCCCTTCCGGGGCTGGAAAGGCATTTTATCCAGGAAAAACGTCCCAAAAACCTTTACATTGCTTAAACTCATATCTGCCTGGCCATTGAGCGACCTCACACTCTTTCTATCTCCCTTCCCTCCCGCTCCCATGGTTGTCCCTTTCGTCCTTCTCCCTTGCCTCCTTTCAGCCTCCTTCCTTTGGCTCCCTTCCTGCGTCCTCCTGACATCTCCTCGACTCTTTCCTTTCTAGTATTTAACTCTCTCCTTCCTATCTCACCTTCTCATCTAAACACACAAATACATATTACCACTTCTCATTCTTACCATCCTCTCCCTCTACTTTCTCCGCCCTTACTCCGCTATCTCCTCCTTCTCTCTCCCTTCTTTCAGATCTCTTACCAATCCTGCTTCCATTATCCTTTGCTCCTTCCTCCCACCTTCCTCCGCTCATCTCTCTTTTCTGTCTTACCTTTTTCTTACTCCCTTTTCTTCCTGCTGGCCTCGTCCTCGTCTGTGTCCATCAACAGGCTCTCCTCCATTCTCCTTGTAATCTCGTCCTCCGCCGATCTCTCTGCTCTCTCACTTTCGTCCTTTCTCCTTTCTTTTCTCCCTTCTTTCTCCTCTCTTTCTCTTATTCTCGCTTCCACCGACTTATCCTCGTCTATTTTCACTTTTAATTTCCCTCCTTTCTTTCTTCTTGCTTCCAAAACTTTCCATTTATCCTCCTCGTTTCCCATCCTTACCAGCAGCGTTACCCAATCTCCTCTCTGCCCTATCACACTTACTTCCCTCATCTCTACCTTGATATCTAAGCCTTCCGAGAACAGCTCTTTCACTTTTGCCCAGTTCGATTCCTTTCCTGTCCATCTCTCCCTTTCAACCTTTATTATTACATTCTTCCTTCTTTTCTCATCGTCGCTCCTTTCGCCATCCTCTGCCCACCATTTTCTCTTATTTCCCGTATCTTTCCTCTCCTCACTGCCCTCTCTCTTCCTTTTTCCGCTGCTCTGTTCCATTTTGTACATCCTTTCCTTTAATCTCTCCATCTCCATCCTTAATTCTTTAATCTCCTTATCCTTTCTCTTACTATTCTCCTTAAGCTCCCTCATCATCTCCAACACCTTTCCTTCTACGATCCCTTCTATCGCTTCCTTCTCTATAATGATTTTCCCCTTGCACTCCATTCTTTCTCCCGTCTTTTTCTCTTGCCCTCCTTTCGGATATCTGTAACAAAAATCAATTACTTTATTCTACCTTTCTTTGTCTAACTCACCGTTGCGCTCTCCTGCTTTCTTCTTCTTTCCAAATCTGCCATCCATTTTTCTCCTTCACCTTTACTGTTTAGTATTCCTTTAATTCTCTCGCTAATTCCCTCCGCCCTCTCCTCTCCCTCCTCTCTCGCACACCACTCTAACACATGCTCCCACGACTCTGGTTCCGCTCCACATATCCTACAGCTCCTTTTCTCTACCGTTTCCCAATATCTTCCATATCTCATCTCATTACCTATAAGCAGGTTAAACAAGTGGAGGAAAGGAGAAGGTGATAAAAAAGAATATATCACGAAAAAGAAGGAATACGAAGAAAAAATAAAAGAGAAGAAAGAGAGCGAAAAAGAGAGGATAATGAAGGAGGCGAGAGAGGCAACCAATGAAAAGGAGGTATGGAGTTTTATAAATAAAGAAAGAAAAAGTAGAAAAGAGGTATGCGAAGAGATAACGGAAGACCAGTGGAACAAACATTTTATGGAGCTACTAGAAGGAGTTAAAGTGAAGCCACAGGTAAAGAGCAGGAAAGGGAAAGAAGAAAGTAGGGGAAAGGAGGAGCAAGAGGGAATAAGAAAGGAGGAAGTGGAAGAAGTAATTAAGGAGATGAAAGAGAGGAAAGCGGCGGGTACGGATGGATTGCCAAATGAGGTATGGATACACGGAGGCGAGAGCTTAAAAGAAAAAATATGGGAGGTATGCGATGCAGCGTGGAGGACAGGTGAGATAGTGGAAGACTGGAAAGAAGGTATAATAATACCAATAGTGAAGAAAGGTGAGGGGAAAGAAGCGCAAGACTACAGAGGGGTGACATTAATGAATACGAGCTACAAAATATACGCAGCAATCTTGGCTAAGAGACTGGAGAAAGAGGTGGAGGAAAGGAGAATCCTGCCAGAAACACAGACAGGATTTAGGAAAGGAAAGGGGACAATGGAGAATATATACGCATTGAATTATGTGATTGCCCGTATTGCCTACAATTTTAACAAAAAATACGGGCACGCCAAGTATGCTGCTGGAGATTATGTCCATCTTCGATTGTTGTCTCTCACATAATTTGGTGCTTGTTATCGATGCAATTAAACCCTTTTCAATTCCTGCACCTCTCTCATTACGCTATCTATTGTACTTTATATTTTTATTTTATTTTGCCACTGTATTTCATACATTTTAAATGTCCTCTGCATCCTATATTAAGTTCACTGCAACTTTGAGATATTTTTATATTTTTATTTTATTTTGCCACTGTATTTCATACATTTTAAATGTCCTCTGCATCCTATATTAAGTTTACTGCAACTTTGAGATATTTATTTGAATACTTTAATAAATATACTTGCAATAATACTTTGATTTCACTTCTTTTTTGTGCCATTAAATTTAGTGTTTTTGTGTTTTTAAAAAATACTTCATCTTTTTGCTTAGTATTATTTATAAAATTATTTTGCGTAAAATATACTTGGCGTCCTTTTTTTACATTTTGAATGTCTTTTTTAGGCGGATTTCACAAGTTTTTGTTAAGTTTTATGTATGTATTAAATCTTTACTTAATATATATACTAAATAGATGAGTCTACAATATACTAAAAATAATGGATACAGAAAAGATTAGCAAGACCCTCACGCAAGGTAGGGCGTTGTTCCTCTCCCCACAATCACCCTCATCCCTGTCAACGACTGTTTCGCGACACTTTTCTCTACCAGATTGTCTTGTTTTTGTAATAGACATAAATGTTGCTTTTGTAATAGAAGTGTTTTATGATAGTCGGGGGGGGCTCCGCCCTCCTGAACCACCCCGTCGGGGGCTTCGCCCCGCTGCCCCCGCCGAGGGGCTCCGCTCCTCTTAAACCCCCATTAGGGGCTTTGAAGTGACTCAATATGTATACTTATGTATACCTGGAGGTAATAAAGCAATAGAAAGAGCGTGAGAAAGCGTGAGAGAGGGAGAAAGAGCGACAAAAAGCGTGAAAAAGCGATATAAAGCGTGAAAGAGCGTAATAAAGCGAGAGAGAGCGAGAAAGAGCAAGAAAGAGCAAGAGAGAGCTTGAAAAAGCGTTAGAAAGCGAGGAAGAGCGAGAGACAGCGAGAAAGAGCAAAAAAGAGCGAAAAAGATCGAGAGAAAGCAAAAGAGAGCGAGAATGAGCGAGAAAGATTGAGAGTGTCATGTTCCGGGGTGAGGTTGCAATGAATGTCGTCACATCGAAAGAACAGTTTAATTAGGACTTATTCAACTACAGATAGAGTGTGATACTTGTAATGCGCGTCGCTCGAGAGCACACGTATTACTCGGTGCTCGCTTGAGACCGGCTCGAGGAGAAGTGTCGATCACGTCGACACACACGGCATTGTGTCTGTCCTACCACGACACACGCACCTGAATATGATGGCGCGCGTGTACTCATGCAAATACATCACAATTCCTCCTTCTTAAGTTTGGGCCTTACTTTTTTAACCTTTCTGAGCGCCGCAATACAACTTCCGGTTTCTCGATCGTTCCGTTAACATTAGTCGATTTTGGACGCATTACATGATTGTTTGTCTCCGGGAATTTAATGATTTGGTCGACGTGTCGCTTCCAAGTATTTCCTCCCTCGACTTCTACTCTAAACGTTACCGGGGACAACTTTTGTACTATTCGTCCCTCGATGCGCTTCTTATTGCGCACGCTAAAGTCATCGACCATTACAGATTCTCCGACTTAGAACTCGACATTTCGACTGCCTCGTTTTGCAACTGACTGAGCCCTTTGTTTATCGTACACGTCGCCAGCAACGTCCGGTTTTAATAAATCGAAACGCGTTCTAAGTTCTCTTTTATAAACCAAGTACGCCGGGGTTCTGCCGGTCGTGCAATGCTCAGTAGTACGGTAATCAAACAGGAATAAATTTATCGCATAGTCAAGTGACTTTCCGGTAGCAATTATTTTGTTGACCTTATCTTTAAATGTTTCCACAAAATTCTCCGCTGCACCATTCGTCGCAGGATGGTGCGGGGCGGTGAAGCTATGCTTAATTCCGTTACGCCTTACAAAATCTTGGAACTCTTGGCAAGTATACTGTGTTCCATTATCGGTTACCAAATGTCGCGGTAATCCGTGTCTGACGAGTATTTTTTTAAATTCTTCGATAACTCTTGGAGCCTGTGTACCTTTTAGCATCTTTATTATCTCTGGCCACTTTGAGTGAGCATCAATAATCAGCATGAACATTTGTCCGTGAAAAGGACCTAGGAAATCTGAGTGTACCCTGCTCCAAAATTTATCGGGGTATGGCCACGGGTTTAACGGTACGTTCGGCGGGGCTTTTCTCTCTCTCACGCATGCTGTGCACGCCGCGATCACTTGTTCGATTTCTTTATCGATGTCCGGCCACCACACGTATGATCGTGCAATCATCTTTGTTTTCACGATGCCGAAGTGCGATGCATGTAGCTCGCGAAGAACACTTTGTTGTAACTTTTCCGGCACTATCACTCTATACCCCCACAATAAACAACCCTTTTCCACCGTTAACTCGTCACGCTTTGCATACAATTTCTGTTCATACCCGTTCAATGTATCTACCCTAGGCCATACGTCATTTACGTATTGTAGTACTTTACTTAATACTTTGTCACGTTTCGTTTCTTTTGCAATCTCCGCCGCATTTAGAGTTTCGAGTGCTTCCTCTACATAATTAATTGCAATAAACTCGTTATCAAAAATAGGAGTCTTGTCATCGATAGGGAGTCTAGATAACGCGTCACAATTTCCGTTGCTTTCTGACCGTATATATTCGATGTCGTAGGAAAATCTCGACAGAAAATAAGCCCATCTTTGAAGTCTACTCGCCACTGTCAGTGGAATCTCTTGCTTTGGACCGAAAATATAGATTAAAGGCTTGTGATCTGTTCTCAAGATGATTTTTTTTCCATAGATATAATTATAAAATTTTTTAAAACCGAATACAATAGCGCTAGCCTCCTTGTCGATTATTGCTCTATTCAATTCCGAATCTGGTATAACTTTTGATGCGTATGCAATCGGCCTTTCCGTTTTATCTTTGTATCTATGCGACAATATCGCCGATAGACCGTATGCCGATGCATCGCAAGCAAGTATTATTTCTTCGTCCGGGTCAAAATGCGCAAGCACTTTAGGTGACGTTAACTCTGATTTCACCCACTTAAAAGCAGCTTCGCAATCTTTCGTCCATTCGAATGTCTCTTTTTTTGCACACTCGTAAAGTGGTTTTAACTTTCGCGCCCTATCCGGTAAAAATCGCGCATAGTAGGTAATCAGACCGATAATTGAGTCTAATTGTTTCTTATCTGCCGGAATGGGTGCGCTAATCATGGCTTTTACCTTTGTAGCTGACTTATGCAGACCATTTTTATCTATAACGAATCCTAGTATATCTAATCGATCTTTAAAAAAATCACATTTCTTAAAAGAGACTTTAAAACCACTTTTCTCGAGACGTGTGAATACCATGTTAAGAGCTTGCAGATGCTCTTCATCATTTGCACCTGTACAAAAAATATTATCTAGGTACGGTATCACGCCTTTGATGCCTGCGAGACATTGTTCGATTTTCCTTTGGAAATCGCCCGGACCCGATGCTATTCCCTCGGTCATCTTCGTATACTTATATAGACCCTTATGTGTAATTATCGTTAAATAGTCTTGGCTTAACTCGTCTACAGGGATTTGCATATAAGCATGTTCTAAATCTATCTGAGAAAATTTCTCTCCTTTTCTAAGTGCCATAAAAATTTCATCGATTAAAGGTAAAGGATGACGATCCATTACTAAGCATGGATTCACCGTAAGTTTAAAGTTACCGCAAATTCTTACTGATCCGTTTGCCTTTATTACAGGCACAATGGGAGTGGCCCAGTCACTCACATCGACCTTTTTTAAATGACCCAGCGACTCTAATCTTTTAATTTCGGCCTCAACTTTTTCAGTTAACGCGAATGGCAAGTGCCTAGCCTTAAGAGCTCTGGGCTTTGAATCTTTTCGTAATACCAATTTTAGAACACCCTTATTATACAATCCGGGACCTGGACCAAAAAGCTTAGGGAATTTACTTGGAAATTCTCGTGCGATACAATTCAAATCAATTTTATTACAATTCAACGTCTCGTTTACAGATGCTTTCCATGTTAATGGCCATAAAGAAAAGGCTTGCAGCCACTGTCTGCCAATTAACGTTGGTCCCGCTCCCTTCATAATTACCATTTTTAACTGTTGAATTTCCTTCTTACCGATTTTAACTTTTAAATTCGTTGCAATTCCTACATGTTTCAAAGAAACTTTTCCGTATGCTTTTAGGTTTGTGTCCATCATTTCGATTCGAATACCCGGAAAATATTTATTTTGAACTTCTTCCGAAATTATCGTCGCGTACGTTCCCGTATCAACTTCCATATTTATCGCAATATCGTTTACAAATACGTTTACATACATAGGTTCTGCTCGAATACCGTCGTATACACTGTTTACGTTACCGATCCTTGAAATGTTGTCATCTTCTTCTGCGAAGTAGAAATCGTGCGCCGATTCCTCCTCTCGGTGACCCTCCGTTTCGGGCTGCACATGTTGGACTTCAGTCTTCTTTGCTCTACACATCGCTTCGAGGTGTCCTTTCTTCTTGCAGGCACGGCAGGTCTGGTACCGGTGGAAACAATCTCGTGCCATGTGGTTCGCGCCACCACAGCAGTAGCAACTGGGTGCTCGACGATTCGTGCTCTGATTAGACGAGGATGATGATTTCGATACGTTACTGTTGTTGTAGGTTTTGCCTCGTCCCTCTCCTCCGCGATTGTTCGACCGACCTCTCTTTCCTTGTTGCTGCCGTTGCTGCCTAGACTTCTGCGTCCAGTTCACCGAGTTCGTATTTGCCGCTGCTTCGACGAAAGAGAGCGAGAAAGAGAGAGAAAAAGCGAAAAAGATTGTGAAAAAACGTTAGAAAGCAAAAAAGAGCGAGAGACAACGAGAAATAGCAAGAGAGAACGTGAAAGAGCGTTAGAAAGACCGTTGGCTGATTCTGGCTGTGTTCCTTCTGCTTCTATGGCCTGGTTTCACTTATATATTTCCGACGATCTTGTTAACTCTGACATTTGTGACGGCACATGCATGCCTCTCTTATTCACCACTATAAGAAATATGATTTACATGCTTTTTCACTTTACGTTTAACGTGACAATCGCTTTTGGTTTAATGAAAGTTCTACATATGCACATGCGAGCCTCTCTTTCTCACCACGATGAATTAATGATTTATAAGCTTTTTCACTTTATGTTCAACATATTTAATGATTTATATATTTAATGATTTATAAGCTTTTTCACTTTATGTTTAACATTATAATCGTTTTGTGCTTAAGTAAGTTCTACACTGGTCTACTTCACGTGGTTATAGTTGTTCTTTTGTTTGAGAGAGCACAATAACTGAATTTCGTTGATTTATAATTCCTCAGCAGTATTTCAGATAATTTACATTTTTTCAACGAAATTTTGGTTATATGACGCAATATTGTCATATTAGTTGTGTATATTCAAACGTGTTTCACTCGAATTATTTTGTTTTATAATAAGTCGTGAAGCATTGGCTAAGGAGGAAATAATATCATTATCTTTGCTTTATTGTCATTCTTATCTTAATTGTTTCCACTTTTGCTTTCTGCTTTATTGCTGTTATCACACTGCGTCTTTTCTTTTTAGTTCTTACTTTTTCCAATTTTTGTCTTTTGTAATTTGCTCTTGCTTATTACACATATACTTGTATTATTCATTACTTGCCTAAAGTCCTGACTATGGCATAATAAAGAATCAATCAATCAATCAATAGAAAGCGAGAGAGCGAGAAAGAGCGAGAGAGATCGAGAGAGAGTGAGAGAAAGCGAGAAAAAACGAGAAAGAGCGTTAAAAAGCGAGAGAGAGCGGAAAAAAGCGAGAAAGAGAGAGAAAAATCAAGAGAAAGCAAAAAAGAGCGAGAGAGAGCTTGAAAAAACGTTAGAAAGCGAGAAAGAGCGATAGACAGCGAGAACGAGCCAGAAAAAGCGATAAAGAGTGAGAAAGATCGAGAAAAAGCGAGAAAGAGCGATAGACAGCGAGAAAGAGCCAGAAAGAGCGATAAAGAGTGAGAAAGATCGAGAGAAAGCGAGAGAGAACGAGAAAGAGCGAGAAAAAGCGAGAAAGAAAGAGAAAGAGCGAGAAAGAGAGAGAAAGATCAAGAGAAAGCGTGAAAGAGCAAGAAAGAGCTTGAAAAACCGTTAGAAAGCGAGAAAGAGCGAGAGAGAGCGAGAAAAAGCGAGAAAGAGCGAGAAACAGAGAGAAAGAGCAAAAAAGATCGAGAGAAAGCGCGAAAGAGTGAGAGAGAGCGTGAAAGAGCGTTAGAAAGAGAGAGAGAGCGAGAAAGAGCGAAAACGAGCGAGAGAGATCGAAAGAGAGCGAGAGAAAGCGAGAAAAAGCGAGAAAGAGCGTTGGAAAGCGGGATAGAGCGATAAAAAGCAAGAAAGAGAAAAAAAGATCAAGAAAAAGCAAGAAAGAGCGAGAGAGAGCTTGAAAATGCATTAGAAAGCGAGAAAGAGCGAGAGACAGCGAGAAAGAGCCAGAAAGAGCGAGAAAGAGTTGAGAAAGATCGACAGAAAGCGAGAGAGAGCGAGAAAGAGCGAGAAAAAGCGAGAAAGAGCGAGAAAAAGCGAGAACGAGCGAGAAAGAGCGAGAGAGATCGAAAGTAAGGTTTTGACCAATCGCGTTGCTCGATTCTGCCGTCGGTAATCGTATCGAGCCACGCGATTGGTCGAAACTTTACTGTTACGTCTTACGGAAACTAGGCCCTTACTCATTTTCTTTCACTTACTCATTATTGCGCTCTCATCCTCTCTTTACGAAAACTGTGTGCGATTTCATGTAATATACTCCCTCCCTTTTTCTTTATTATTACTCTCTCTTATACTTGCTCTTTATTGGTAATTTGTACGGTACGGTACGGTAGTGCGGTAAACTAGCGCATCTTGTGGGTGGTGCTTTTTATGTGCAACTTCAAACGAGACGCTTGTGACAACTTCATACTTATGATTGGCAGAAAACCAAAATGTCACGTAAGTATTACACAACTTTTAAACATATATTTTATAGAATATCTTTAACTTTTCACTTATTTCATAATAGTATTATAATAAGTTTAATAAAATATTTGTTGTAACATGGAGTAATCTCTAAAAATGCATAACGAACGAAGGTATGGAACGAAGATACGGATACCTGCGTAGTACACGGAGACGCAGTATATGCAGTCGAGTAATAAAACATAAATTCCAGATATCCGTAGCATACAAGGGTATCCATTTACTTCGATACGGGTTTCCGTGTCAATACGAGTACCCGAATTATCGGGGTATCCGCGGAACTTGTCTAATGTCCGGTTTCTTCACCGTCGGATAACTTTATCCTTAAGATAAACTCACTCTTCGTCTCTTTCTAACCTAACTCTTAGAAAGAGACAAAGAGTGAATTTAACCTAAGGATAAAGTTATCCAACGGTGAAGAAACCGGGCATAAATCGGTATATAATGGGTAACGGGCGAGCAAGCGAGTATCCATATCTGGATATGATGCTCAACTTGAAAGATCAAGCGATGTGCTGATATAATTAGTCCATAATTATATGAATACAATTTTATTTTATTAAATTTATATTCAGATACAATATACAACAAATATAACAGATACAACAAATACTATAAATATTAATTATTATTATTGTTTAACATAATGTCTCGTATAATTATATACATATAATATATTGTATATATAATATATTGTTAAGAATTTAAATGTAAATTTAATAGGAAAAGCAAATTTCTATAGGCTAGTTCGAAGCATCACTCAGTATGTATTGTCACGAGGTTTGAGCGTGTCTATGCGTGAACAATGTTATTATATAAGCTCGACACAGTCAGAAGGCAGTCGTACACGAGCAGTCGCTGGCTGAAGACGTTGATGTATAGACTCCGTTTCAAATAAACGATATTTGTTCTTTGTGATAAGAAAAGTCTCAACAGGTTATGGGCCCAGTATAACGCATTAGAGAAGCATAAGTTACTCAAGAGAAGTTAGAGTGATACTGGGTATATCGGCTGTCAATCTCAAGGACGTCAACGATGGATGCGGGTGCATTCAAGATTGAGAAGCTGCGAGATGCAGAAAATTGGCAGCAGTGGTGTTTTGTCATGGAAACGTTGTTGGACAACGATGACCTCCTAGGAGTGTGCGACGGGACCGTACTTATTCCCGTGAAGGACGACGAGAAGGCAGCATGGAATAAAGCCAATAAGGCTGCGAAAAAGTTGATAGTTACAACCATTGAAAGTAAGCCGTTGCAGTTAATCATGGGATGTAAGAATGCAGCGGAAATGTGGAAGAAATTGCACAGCATTTATGATTTGAAAGTGAGGAAAGTTTGTCGCTCACACAGAAGCAATTCTTCGATTTTCAGTGGAACGTTAGTGAAAACGTAGCAACGAACATTTCAAATGTTCAGCAAATAGCCAGCAAAATAAAGTCGCTAGGGAGCGATGTAACGGATTCAATGTTGATATCTAGAATCCTTTCGACCTTGCCTCAAGAAGTACGCTCATTTCCACAGTGCTTGGGAAAGCACAGCAGGTGCGAAGAGGACAATAGATAATCTGCTGACAAGGCTAATGACCGAAGAGGTACGACTACACAGGAGCGCGACAACGTCGGAGAGCGAAACGCAGGCATTGCTCTCTAAATCAAAAGTAAATAAACCAGGAGCGAAGATGAGTTCCGATAAACGAAATAATTACGATAAACGGTATAACGACAGCAAGTTCAAAAAGCGAGGCTGTTTTAATTGTGGAAAGCCGGATCATATGCAGAAAGACTGTCCTGGATGTTTCAAATGTGGTGGCAAAAATCACATAGCTAGAAACTGTTACGCCAGTGAAGATCGCAAGAGCGAGTATAGAGGTAACAATGAAAGAAGAGAGAAGGAGCACAAGCAGCCGCAAAAACAAGCGTTCATGGTACGAGTCGACGAGAAATACAGTGAGGAGCATTGGCTGATCGACTCAGGTGCGTCCGATCACATGACGAGCAGAGGTGACTGGTTCACTGAATACAAGCAGTTTGGAACACCGACGACGATTCGAGTGGGCAACGGTGCAGTCGTGTCAGCGCTTGGGAGAGGCAACATCGACGTGCAGATGCGTGTGAGAGGAAGATGGTATGATGCGCGATTATATGACGTATTGTATGCGCCGGGTTTGAATCAAAATTTATTTTCTGTAAAAATGACCGCAAAAAAGGGCGTTGATATGGCCGTGACAAATAGAGGAAAAATTTGTACGTTTTATAAAAACGGTAATATAGTTGCAACCGGTTTAGAAATTGGAGAGTTATATCGAATTGATATGCGAGTAGTTCTTCCAAAAAATGCGAATGTGGCAAGCGCGGTCGATACCCTGCAATTATGGCATGAGAGGCTCGCACATCAGAATAAAAAACACGTAAAAAGTTTTTTAAAGAATTTAAATATTAATGTAGAAGTAGATAATGAATTTTGTGATGCATGTGCTTATGGAAAGCAACATCGTACAATGTTTGGTAAAAATACTGCTAGGGCTAAAGAGCCACGAGAAAAAATTTATTCGGATGTGTGTGGTCCTATGGGTGTGGATTCACTTGGTAAAAGACGATATTATGTCGTTTTTAAAGATGATTTTACGAGTTATAGAACCGTGTATTTCTTGAAAAATAAATCAGAAGTAAAATTAAAAATCGAACATTACTGTAATGAGATTAGAACGCAATTTGGGCGCGATATTAAAGAATTAGTTACAGACGGTGGTCGTGAGTACATTGACAAAGATGTTAATGAATTTCTTAGTAAAAGGGGAATAAAGCATACTGTAACGGTACCGTACACACCCGAACAGAATGGTATAGCTGAGAGGGAAAATAGAATTGTTATGGAAGCAGCGCGATCGGTTTTATATGCGCAAAATAACATGCCTGAATTCTTGTGGGCAGAGGCAATCAACTATGTAGTTCATGTATTAAATAGAAGTGGCCCAACTAAAGTTGAAAATAAAACTCCATATGAGTTATGGCATGGTAACTCAATTGATGTAAAATATTTTAAAGTATTTGGCACCGAATGTTTTGTACATATACCGAAAGAAAAACGGCGAAAGCTAGATAGGAAAGCGATGAAAGGTCACTTAGTAGGGTATTTAGAAGACTTGAAAGGTTATAGAGTATATGTACCAGAAAAGAGAGATGTAAAAATTACTAGAGATATTCAGTTTAAGAATGAAAAACTGTCAACTGCGTATATAGAAATTGAAACTATGAGCCCAAAGAGAGAGCCGTTAAATGTATCGCGAGAAATTGAAACTATAAGTCCAAAGAGAGAACCGTTAAATGTATCGCGAGAAAGTATTTATGACGACGCGGAATATTTACAAGTAGACACAGAAGATAACAATGAAAAAACGCGAACACTACGTGATAGAACGAAAGTAAGAAAACCAAGCTGGTATGGCAGTCCGTGCGCCAATATTGCGGAAGCAGTTCCGAGAAATTACAATGATGCGATTAATTCAAAAGAGTCTAAAAATTGGATTACTGCAATGAATGACGAGTTAAATTCATTAAAAAATAATAATACTTGGCAATTAGTAGATAAACCGAAGAATGCGAGGGTTTTAGGAAATTGTTGGGTATTTAGAAAGAAAAAATGCGATGAAAACGTGAAATATAAAGCCAGATTAGTAATAAAGGGGTGTTCACAACGCGAGGGTATAGATTATATCGAAACTTTTAGTCCAGTTGTACGATATGATACACTGCGAACAATATTAAGTGTAGCGGCAAGTAGTAAGCTAAAAATGCGACAATTTGATGTAAAGACAGCTTTCTTGTACAGTCCTTTAAAGGAAGAGATATTTATGAGTCAGCCAGAAGGTTTTGGAAATGGTACAAGTAAGGTGTGCAAGTTAATAAAAAGTATATATGGGTTGAAACAAGCACCCAGATGCTGGGGCGAACTTTTTGAGAAATTCCTAAAAGATTGCAATTTAAGGGAGAGTAAAGCCGATCCATGTTTGTACTATAGAAAGAAACGCGGTAAAATTTTGATAATAGCTTTATGGGTAGATGATGGCTTAGTGTTAGGATCATGCGAAAAAGAGATTGATGAGTTCCTTTGTAGATTAAGCAACAAATTTGAAGTAACAATTTTTGAGAATGTAAGAATGTTTGTAGGAATGGAAATTTATAGATTAAGTGATGATATGATCTTTGTAAGTCAAGAAACATATGCGAGAAAAATTGTAGAGCGATTCAATATGAGTGATGCAAAGGAAGTAAAAATCCCGATTGAGCATGAGTGGGATGCATATGATTCCAAAGACACTGATAGCAGTGTGCCCTACCGAGAAGCAATAGGTAATCTAATGTTTTTGCAAGTTGTAAGTAGACCAGATATTGCGTTTGCGTTGAATGTAGCATCAAGAGCATTAGATAATCCGACAAAAGCACATTGGAATTTAGTTAAACGAATAATTCGTTATGTTAAGGGCACTGCGAATTACGGAATTGTATATGGCGCAAATAATCAATTTAAAACTTTTTCTGATGCCGACTATGCAGGTGATAAAGAAACACGAAAATCCACAACAGGTGTAGTCTGTATGTATGGCGGAGCTGCGATTAGCTGGCAAAGTAAGAAACAACAATGTGTAGCTGTTTCTACAACAGAAGCCGAATACGTAAGTGCAGCAGCAGCAGCGAGAGAGAATGTGTGGGTCATGAGATTATTAAGAGAACTTGATGTAAGTGTGAGTGAGAATATATTATATATAGATAACCAAAGTGCGTTGAAACTGGTGAAGAATCCTGAGTTTCACCAAAGAAGTAAACATATTGATGTGAAATATCATTTTGTGCGAGATCTCTATGAAAGAGGTGAGATAAATGTATGTTATGTAAGAACTGAAGAACAGTTAGCAGATATTTTCACAAAAGCTTTAAATGTTAAAAGATTTGAGTTTTTGCGCAGCAAGTTAGGGATTATAAGCAAAGATAATGTTTGCATAGAAAATTAGCTTTTAGGGAGTGTTAAGAATTTAAATGTAAATTTAATAAGAAAAGCAAATTTCTATAGGCTAGTTCGAAGCATCACTCAGTATGTATTGTCACGAGGTTTGAGCGTGTCTATGCGTGAACAATGTTATTATATAAGCTCGACACAGTCAGAAGTCAGTCGTACACGAGCAGTCGCTGGCTGAAGACGTTGATGTATAGACTCCGTTTCAAATAAACGATATTTGTTCTTTGTGATAAGAAAAGTCTCAACATATATATATATTTATGCCATTAAGTTTAAATACACACACATATATATATATAGATAATAATTTTTAAACACATTTGTTTTGTAACGTAAAATTTATTTTTATAAAACTTGGTTTAATTAGTTTTTTTATCTTTTTTAGAAGAACTAACTGAGATGGCGGAGAAACTGTTGCTGGAAGAACCACAGCAACAACAACAGCTACAGCAGTTGTTGCAAGACTTTTTGCAGCAACAGAAGCAGCAACAACAGCAACAGCAACAACAAATAGAACAGCTACAATTACAATTGCAGCAACTGCAGCAAGAGCCACAACGGCCGCAACAACAGCAGCAGCCGCAACAACAGCAGCAGCTGCGACAACAACAACAACAACAGCAACAGCCGCAACAACAGCAGCAGCCGCAACAACAGCAGCAGCCGCAACAAGAAAATTGTACGTTATTTGTATATTATTAATTTATTTATTTATTAATAATACAATTATATTCACAATATTACATTTAGTATTTGTTATTTGTATTTCTCTATCTTTTCAGATTCTCTCAGAGGCACAGGACGAGGTCGCGGGCGGGCCCGATGGTACGAACGACGGGGCCTGGAAATGAGATCAGTTCCAAGAGGCCGATACTACCGTGGTCGGGGTGGTCGAGGAGGAAGCTACAACCGTGGCCGGGGTGGTCGAGGAAATACAATAAAAAATTATTATTTAAATTAAAATTATTATTTATTTTATTATATCATATCATATATTATATCATTATTATATTAATCAAATTATATCATATATTATTATTATATATCATATCATATCATATTATATCATTATTATATTAATCGCATTATATCATATATTATTATATCATCATATTATTATATTATTATAATTACACAAATATTAATTAATAAAATATAATTAATTAGAATTAATAGAATCTCAACAATTTTTTTTACTCTTAATATTTAGAAATGATTTCTTTTATTATCTTTGCAATGATTTTAATATTATGTTTACAATATTTTTGTTTTCGATTTTATATCTTAAAATTATGCTTCTCTATTTGTTATTATTCTGTCTTAAATGACTGTCCTCTGACCTTCAATCATTTCCTTTTTTATTCCTTTTGCTTATTTTTCACCATTTTTTAGTTTATTAATTGTGTATTTATTTGGTTAAAACATTATTATTTTTTATGACCCCTTCATCTTCTTTTTGCATTCTTTTTTCTTTTATCTTTCGCTTTTCGTTTTATATTTTAATTATTTTGATTATACATAAATATTTATTATTTTATTATTTTGACTGACCTAATGGCCTAAATCACTATGACCCATTGTTATATATATATATGTATATATAATAGAAAATTATTATTTGTTTCTATTTGCATATTTCATATGCAAATTTCTTGATAGAAAATTATGAAATATAAATTAATTCAATACTTTGACAATTGCATAAGTTATTTAGTTGTATTGTTCTAAAAAGATTATTATTTAATTACACCGTTCTAAAAAGAAAATGTATGCATCTTTACTGCCACGTGGCCATTGCTTACGCAAAATCGTTTCATCGCTAACATACATCCATTCTGATTTATTTTTTTTTCCGACTCGTAACATATTCGTATAGTGACCTTTCTGTACATCATTTCCGTGATGATATATAGCACTACATACTCTGTATAATCCTTCTCCAATGGATATTTTAGCAGAAGGTACACTTGTAATATTATACTTAGTAATTTTGGATATTATACCGTTGCTATCATGAGAAAATAACATTAATTGTAATACAATTATTTGTTTAGCAGAACATAAATTATGTTTAATATTTAATTGACCATTTTCTTTACAATTTTAGCACGTTCCCTCAACGGACGACCAATGTGAGAAATTGCGTTTTATTAAACTTTCCAAATCTATACTACGCGATGAAAATGTAGGAATCGCAAGTGTTCCTATTAAATCTTGCTCTACTTTGGTCTTTGTATAATTACATTTTACGCAATAAATAGTAGTAGATAGATCGTGCCCTATAATATCTCTGAGAATTATAATTTTTTTACAAAGTATTGTTAAAAATTCCGCAGCATCTTGTTGCATGTCATTAAATGAAAATGGTTCGCCAAGAAACTCTCTAATATTGATGGAATTTAACACATTTTTATCACCAATGTAATCATTAATTAAAGTTTTCATTGTATTTGTATCATCGTATTTTAATAATAATTTTCTAATCGTATCATTGTGTATTAAACATTGTAGAACCGTATTTGCATAGCATGACACATTATCTCTATTTGAAAAGCCTTTAACCGATGATAGTGATACATGTCTTGCAAACTCTGATTCTTCTTGTATTTTATCAATAAGAGGTATATTTGGTAATGCCCACAACTGATCTCTAACTTTATTACATTAATTGTTTTGTATATCAATTTTTTCTACATGTTGACCATATAATTCCCTTAAACGATTGTACTCAACGATGGCTGATTCATTAGCTTTAACAGATGCTGGATCGTAATTTATCAAGTGTAATCCTTCGATGGATGTGAGACGTGATAAGGCTACATACGTTTGGCCATAACTAAATATAGAATTTCCAATATCAATAACAGCTGAATTTAAACTCAAGCCTTGACTTTTATGGATAGTTATTCCATAACTTAGTGTTATAGGAAATTGTTTTCGTATAACATATGCTTTGTCCTTTATTTGAAATTTCACATTGATACGTTCAATGTTATGTTGTTTTCCGTTTGGTAAAGTAATCGTTAAAGTTTTTATGTTCTTATCACTATTATGTGAAATTCCAGTAATTGTAGCAATAGTTCCATTTACGAGTCCTAATGTAATATCAATATTTCTTCGAAGCATAATTTTTGCTCCTATTTTAACAATTATTTCTTTTGCAAGTCCACCGGTTTTTGTATTATCTTCATCGTCCATATTAATATCTTGCAAAACCTTTTTCTTTAAATATTCTGGACAATCGATAGTGTCTTGTGCTAATAATGAAATGTTTTCGGAAGGTATGCGTTTTAACATTGCGGCATTCAGTGTATTACATAAATGACAAGTCGCCAACAAACATACTGTATCACAAGGCAATTTAGAAATATAATCACATATTTTATCCAATCTCTCATTACATGATATAGTTTGGAAATTGATTTTTCTAGAATTTAGTATTTTCGTGTCATGATCGGTTACAACTCCAAGTCGAATTCTACTAAGCAATTCTCTATAACTAGTGTTATCTTGCTGACGCATATTTATCCGAAGTTCATCATAGGTAAACAGATCATTCCATATATCTGAAACTCCCAATGATCCTAAATATTTTTCTCTTTTTGGTTTACTAATTTTTATAAACACGGGCTCTTCGTGTACTGGTGGCAACTGTAACAAATCACCAAATAATAGTATATGCTTTTTACCAAACATTCCATCCTTATCATCAAAAGTATTAAATATTTCGATTAATCGATGATTTATATACATAAAAGTAATATTTGATACCATTGATATCTCGTCAATTATAAAAAGAGTAGTATTTTTTAATTCATCTCGTAATGTTTTTAAAACAGCATCGGATAATTGTGTATATTCTGGAGTATAACCATGTTCTACTGGTAATTGAAAGAGTCGATGAATAGTAAATCCATCAATGTTATAGGCAGCGATACCTGTAGGTGCGATTATTGCAACATCTTTTCCATGAACTTCTTTATTCCAACATTTAATTGCGTGTATAAGATAACTCTTGCCTGTTCCGCCTTCACCACTCACAAAATGTCTTAAGCATTTTGAATCAGAATTGATAGTCTTTGTAACGGTATTGAAAACTCTTCTTTGATCGTTATTTAATTCAGAAATTAATTTATGAAGATTTACTTTGCTTGTTTTATTTAAAACATCTCTGAATTCTTGCATAGCATTTCCAGCTTCGAAAGCAATAAATTTTTCTTCATAAGACTGTTTATTTTGTTCTTTTTGTTCTTGTGATATTACTTCATTTATATGTTTTTCAATAGCTTCTTTTATGTCTTTCAGACATTTTTGATCGTGAAGGATTTTTTCATGATAATGTAATGCTTCTGGCAATTGCGATTGTACGTTTATAAATGCTTCCGCATAAGTATTGTATTCTAATTTTAGTTCTGACAAATCTCTCCATGGTTTAAATAATAATAAAAGTGAATAAAAGTATTTCTCTGGTTGCATTTCAACATTATATTTATAATGATTTATCAAATATCCGTGTTGTCTCTTCTTAATATAATACGGATATTTACTGCCATCTTCCAAAATATAAAAATTATTTGCAGGTTTTTCCCTTGTGATATCGTACCATTTTGCAAAATTATAAAGATTAACTGACTCAAGTTCTTGTGGTCTTGCTGGATAATGATTGTCAATTAATGATTTACAAAATATATCTGTTGAATCTGTATTCAACAATTCAATTTCTTTTCGCGTTTTTATCTTTCTATTTCTTATTTGATTCACGTCCAACCATCTAATTGTTGTGTGAGGATCAGTCCCGTATAACGAAATACCAAGAAGATTATCACATGCTTCTAAAGTACCACATTCTTTATTATTTAAAATACGCATTGCAAAATTCCAAATTTTTTGGCGCAATGGTTTAATTAAATTAATTTCCTCGAATGTACTAGTTGCGGTACTAGTTTCAGATTTCGTTGTATACTTTGTGCAATACCAATTTAATACAGTTGAGTCTTCCCCAATAAACTGCAAATCCATATTACCTTCCCATGCGAGAAGAATTGCAGCGTTGTAATCGTTAATATTCTTTTCTGTTTCCTTACGTACCAGATCGTACAACCTGCTTTTCGCCTTTAAATTTTTTCTATTAGCGATCGAGGATATTAAATCCTTTAAGATTAATGTATTTGTGACTGGACGTGGAAATCCAAACCGACAAACACGTTTAATACCATCTTTACATTTCTTTGTTCGTAAGCAGTAACTGTTGTGAACATGACGTTGATGTGTATTTACTCTTCGATATAATAAAGGTGAAACATCTTTATCAGGTAATGAACATGTTACATACTTCAATAAAAAATCACTTATTTCTTCATTTGAAGATTTACCAATTATAGGGGCATCTTTTATCCATATTAACAGATGAAAGTGTTGTATACCTCTTCCTTGATATTCACGTCTCCAAAAGTAATGTGTTACTTCTCCAATTGGATTATCACTCGAACATATGAAATCAAGAACGGCGTGAAACTTATTTTCTATATATCTAGATACGGAAACAGGATCAGAAGCAATAAGCTCACTTGCAGACAGTGTCGACAAGTCAGGATTAATTTCTCGCAAATATTCAATCAAGTCTGACCATAACCATTCGCTTGGACTTAAAGTTAGAAACCAAGTAGCTGGTCCAAAATAGTGAATCATACAACTTAAATCACATCTTGGTTTACGCCAATATTGTGCTGTATTACGAAGTCTTGAGAAAATTGTACTAAGATTTCCTTCCAAATCTCCTTTTGATATTGCTTCCAAAAAGTCTTTTGCTGTAAATAGTTTCTTGGAATTTATCGTATTCATTTTATGATAAATACCGCTATTTATTTGACGATTATTTGAATCGTTTAATAAATAAAATAGATATGGTATATTTCGACGGAATTGAGAATGTTTCGACATCAGTCGTGATTTAATAAATTCACTGTCTGAAATATGTATTTGCCTGTCTGCATGTTGACCATTCTTACCATACGGATACAAATCTGGGAAACATAAAAGGTCTAATGTTTTATGTCGATTGTCTATTGGCATATCTTGTACTTTTAGCATTTGATATAATGTTGTTGCACTCTCATTTATTCTTTTTTCGTACATAGGATAAATAGTAAATTGTTCATAATACTCTTCCGGATATGGATCTTTAATTTGTGTCAATAAAGCAGCATGCGGCACTGTATCATTTAATTGATATTCAGTATCACATAATTTATCGTTTTCATTTAATTGATATTCAGTATCACATAATTCATTGGTTAATAAGTTTTTGTGCGAATCTGGTAACTGAATTTGTGCATATAATGGATTATGCTCTTTCATCCAAGTTAATACATTATATACTTTTTCAACATTAACTAAATTTTCCCATATTATTTTAGATTTTGTTGGGACTCCACGAACTACAATGTACAATTCATGATCACGATTTATAACATCTGTTGGTGCACAAATCTTTTTTATTGTTTCTTCTAAAGGTAATGGCAAGTGAAATGTTCTGCCTTTAATTTTTCTTTGAAGATGTGACTGCGGCATATTTTTTTTCGATACTGTTCCCATTCTTCGTATTACTTGGTAGGCTTTGGCTCTTTGTATCAAAATCTTTTCGTAGTCATTTAATGTAGTTATTATATCGGGTGTTTTACTAACGTATAGATTATTCAAAATACACGTTGGCGGTAAGGCATTCTTACGAAAATACGTCAAACAATATTTACAAATGTAAAAAGTACCTTTTAAATCAATATTTAGAAAATTTATTAATTTTTTCCAATATATTCCTGATAAAGGTTTTCTACATTTAGTTCCATCAACAACATTTCGCCGGAAACATAATTTTTCACATGACAAACATATGAACCGCGGTGTATCCATAGACCGTCTAGTTAATAAAGTGAAAGCTGTCGAATATTTTGACATTATTTCATTTTTATTTAAATTTATTATTCCTTTATTATTAATATTAGTAAGTATACGTTTACCACGAGTAATTTCCATAACTTGTCTCAAAACTTGCATATTTCCAACGTGTAAAGCTTCATCTAACTTTAAAAGTTTTTCATAATAATGTTTTAAACGATATGTAAGCCTCTGTATATTTCTCACTCTAGGATAATGTGGTGACAGAAAATTTAATGTTAACAATTTAGATTTACATAACGTATGGTTTATGTAGCACGCTTGCGAATGCCCTAACTTATTTGATTGTTTAACTGTACATGTTCCTATTGATTTAATAAACTTTGGAATGTTTCTTATTGTTGAACAATTGGATACTGTAGTGAGAAATTCTTTGAATCGATTAATTATGGACATTTCGTTTCCTTTACATTGAAATCCACATTGCCATTCTATTTCTTTCTGTTTATTGTGTTTTTGTCTTATTGGTAAAATGTTAACAACTTGTCCATTTTCATTCATTATGAACGGTTCGTGGAACGTAACATATTTATAAGTAGTTTCATAAAAATATGATTCTGTGGAAGATGTATGTTTACATGAGCCACATAAAGCTTGAATATCATTAAAACATTCAATAGTGCGATCCAATGATACAATTGCTTTCTTTTTTAACATTGACAAAGTCTTTTTTAGAATATTTGTATAATTATCTCTTGCATGTATGCACCATTTAATTATTTGCTCCGCTTGTATTCTTTGTGCTGCTGCTGTTTCCGTTGTCTCCATATTCTTTAAAAGAATTTTAATATATACTTCTGTTGATTGTATGATTCCTAATTTATTAGCTTTTATATGCATCTGTTTATATTTCCAACTAATTTTATTAGTTAATCTTTTTTTTTGCTCTATTCTTATATAATTTTTGTGATTTTCGTAATATTTTTGATTACATATTTTCTTGTTTCTTGGATAACGCTTGTAAAATTCTTGTAATCGATTACATTCACATAATTTATTTGAAGCATAATATTTTCGTTTCTGTTCACGAATATTATTTTTATTTTTTGCATACTTAATACGTTTAATGGCACGATTTTCTTCCAAATTACATTTATAAGCTTTTTGTTTTACTGCACGAACCTTTGCTGTATCGAATAAATATCTCATACGTTTTTTAGCACGGTAATTTATAATATCTGTATTATATCTTTTTCGATTTTGAACGCGTTTAGTAGTTATATTTGTGTTATAATTTTCTCTATTTTTAGCCCGTTTGTTAACTACATCCGTGTTATAATTCTCTCTCTTTTTAGCCCGTTTGTTAACTACATCTGTGTTATAATTCTCTCTCTTTTTAGCCCGTTTGTTACTTATATCTGCGTTATAATTCTCTCTCTTTTTAGCCTGTTTGTTAACTATATCCGTGTTATAATTCTCTCTCTTTTTAGCCCGTTTGTTAACTATATTCGCGTTATAGTTCTCTCTCTTTTTAGCCTGTTTGTTAACTATATCCGCGTTATAATTCTCTCTATTTTTAGCTTTTTAGCCTGTTTGTTAACTATATTCGCGTTATAATTCTCTCTATTTTTAGCTCGTTTGTTAACTATATCCGTGTTATAATTCTCTCTCTTTTTAGCCCGTTTTTTAACTATATCCGCGTTATAATTCTCTCTATTTTTACCTCGTTTGTTAACTATATCCGTGTTATAATTCTCTCTCTTTTAGCACGTTTGTTAACTATATCCGCGTTATAATTCTCTCTATTTTTAGCTCGTTTGTTAACTATATCCGTGTTATAATTCTCTCTCTTTTTTAGCCCGTTTGTTAACTATATCCGCGTTATAATTCTCTCTCTTTTTAGCTCGTTTGTTAACTATATCCGCGTTATAATTCTCTCTCTTTTAGCCAATTTGTTAATTACATTCGTATAATAATTTTTTCGTTTTTGAGAACGTTTGTTTATAATATTACATTGATATATCTCACGTTGTCTCATACATATTTTATCTGCTTTTTGAATATATTTTAATCGACGTTGTAATCGTTTATAATGAATATGATCTCTATATCGCATGCATTCACATATTCGCTTGAATTCAGGGTTTGAAGCATAACGCAACCGTCTTTTTAAATTGTATTCTGTTCTTTTTCTAGTCCAATATGTAGATGATAGACTTTTACTTATGGAAGGAATTTCTTTATCTTGGGAAATAGGGATTTCAATAAATACTTTATTTTTATTACTATCATTAATGTAAGACAAGAAAGTAGGAATTTCTGTGAACA
Organism: Leptothorax acervorum; assembly: GCA_035220615.1. Classification (NCBI taxonomy): domain Eukaryota; kingdom Metazoa; phylum Arthropoda; class Insecta; order Hymenoptera; family Formicidae; genus Leptothorax; species Leptothorax acervorum. Next base: position 118,130 of record JASTWQ010000545.1, read on the forward strand.
TTTTATTGTCATTATCATTAATGTTTAATTTACAAGTAGGTAATGAATTATCACATAAATTACAATTTTCAATTTCTGACTAAGAGTCGTTATAACTTCATCATTTTCCATTATTTTATTACTTTTACAATCAATCAATGTGTTATCGTTGAAAGTACAATTTTTCAATTCTTGACTAAGAATAATTATAACTTCGTCTATGTTACTAGTGTCATCCTTCATTACATATATCTTACTTTCTAAATTATTACTTAATGATATATTTTTTACAGATATGGTATCTTTTACAGATATACTATCTTTTGCAGACATGATGTTTTTCATGGTGTCTTTTACAGACATGGTGTCTTTTACAGACATGGTGTCTTTTGCAAACATGGTGTCTTTTGCAGACATGGTGTCTTTTATAGACATGGTGTCTTTTGCAAACATGGTGTCTTTTGCAGACATGGTGTCTTTTACAGACATGGTGTCTTTTACAAACATGGTGTCTTTTGCAAACATGGTGTCTTTTACAAATATGGTGTCTTTTACAGACATGGTGTCTTTTGTAGACATGGTGTCTTTTACAGACATAGTGTCTTTTACAGACATGGTGTCTTTTGCAGACATGGTGTCTTTTGCAGACATGGTGTCTTTTACAGACATGGTGTCTTTTGCAGACATGGTGTCTTTTACAAGCAGAATATCTTTTACATATCTATCTTTCACAATATTTTTTGCAGACATTTGATGTGTAATCTCATTTGTCTTTTGTTTATAATATTTCTGCTTTTCAATACGAACACGATGTTGTTCTTCTGTTTCATAATGCCTTTGTAAACGTTTTTTATATGCACATTTTCTTCTGTTTTCTATTACGGCTAATGGTAAAAACCTGTTTGGGAAGACCATAAGTTAAATCTTGCGGAAAATGCTCAATAATATTAGTTTCAAATATTTTTATTAAATGCTGTCTCATTATGGAATGATCGTACTTAATTGTGTTTGGTTTTAAACCAAACAATAATGATACCGCAAATGCAATTGCAAATATTCCACAGTCATTTTTATTTGGTTGTTGTTGTACATTAGGAAATTTAACAGTATTCTTATTAAATGTTAAAAATGGACATAATTTTTTCAAATACATCTCATGCTAAACATGTAATTGTTTATAATTAAAAGAATCGTAAATATATACTGTTTTATTATCATAATAACTACATACCCAATGACTATCATGCGCTGACGTGCTACTATATAAAATCTGTATATGTTTCTCATTGATCGAAATAGGTTCTATTGCTTCTGGCCGTTGTATTTTCAATGTATCGCGAGGACGAAAGGATGAGCAATTTTTCAATAGAGCATTAAAAGTCGCCATATGTGTATCCTTCAGCCATTCACCTGATTTTATAATATTAATATCATGAGTTGATAATTTTATTATTGTATTTTTCTTAGCCATTATACAATTAATAATAAAAAAATGTTTAAACATATATATATATATATATTAGTTATACTTTATTTTCTTATTTCTTCCGTTCTTAAACGTGTCCACCTATTGTAAAATTTGACGACACAATAAATTGCTGAATACTTTAAAATCTATCGTTTTTATGTGTTTTTGCCGATAATAGCTGAAA
>JASTWQ010000546.1:0-119408 GCA_035220615.1 Leptothorax acervorum
AAACTAACAAGGGACATTTGGCAACTCGAAAATTCAAATAAATCTGAAACTTTGCATAATAATAGAGTAGTAGGACCTAATAACAAAACAATTTTTTGTTGGTGCTAAAAAACGGTTCTAGGGAAGAAACACTCCTTCGAAAAAAATCGGTTTTTCTCTTTCAAGCCGAATATCTCCGAAACTATAAGAGATAGAAAAATGTTCCAAAATGGAAATTCAATGGTTTGAAAAGTGCTTTGAAATAATGACAAAAAAATTTTTTATTTTATTAATTTTTAAAAATACTCTTACCACTAACCATTTTTTTCCAAAATTTTAAAAATTATTTATCACCAAATGAAAGGTTATTTTTTTACGAATTCAACCATGTATGATAAAGTTATGTTATGAAAAACCATTTTTGAGAAATAATTACAAACGCCGCTGTAAACAGTCTATCCGTGTCCGTCCGTGCGCTTGGTTATTCAGAACACGTTCCGTTCGCTTCTTTCATAGACGAAGATAAGTACGATAGCAAATACAATTTGAAAGACATACAATATGTATATAATTATGAGAGTTTCTATCGCAGAATATAAATATACATATATCATTGGAGAAATAAAATATGTAAAATCATTTTGCGAGCGTTGTTCAAAGAGATGACTTCGTTTTATCGTATCTTATTATTAATTGCTGCAATTTTGTAGATATATATTGATATTTTAAAAATTAATTTATTAATTTACCTATTAATTTATTTATTAAAATTAATCTATTTATTTATTAAAATTAATCTATTTATTTATTAAATTAATTTATTAATTTATTTATCTACTATTAATTTAGACTTCTTGCAATCTTATTTTATAATTTCTTAATACAATTTTTAAAATTAATTGTGATATAAATTTTTGTCACATTAATCTCTTACAAGTATTGCGAAGAAACGATTTTTGGTACTTCGTATAACTTTAGTTTAATGTAACAAGTTACACGTTCTCGCAATACATGATAACAATGCTAAATATTTGCAGCAATATTTGTAAGCAGACACGATTATATAAATAATATTTATATATAATAAATATGTTATAACATACAAAAAAATAGGAAAAGTCACATACGAATTTTTTACGATTCTTTCAACCACAGGTAAATATTTTGTTTTTCATTAATAAATTGTATCGTATATTACATTATTATCGCATTTTTCACTTTAAAATCAGTCTGCTAATGAAAAGATATATGATATTATTAAATGTTATTGTATTTTTCACTTTAATATCAGTCTACTTATGAAAAGAATATTAGATCTCTTGAACATTACGTACATTTTATCGCGTACATTTTTTACTACGTAGTTATATCACATACGTTCACATAATATTTATCGAAGTGTCATCTTAAATTTGGTATAAAAGCGGTACGTTTCTGCATTTTATTTACAGTCTAACATTATTTGAACAGTACGAAATTATACCATTTATGGGAAAATTTATAAGTGTTTTGAAGCATTTGTGTTAAAATGTCAACAATAAATATAGCAAATGTTATAAACTTATTAATCACAACGTTCAACATTGCAAATTTTGCTGTCTCGCCTGTTAATCACCACAAAGTTGAACTTCATGATGCTATTTCCGATCTAATAAAAAGTGCTGTAAATTATGATGTTGCGATTGAACACGGATGGGGACTTGATTTTGATGATTCGGCGGAGCAACATGATGTACAATTTGTGGACGTGTATGATGTTGATGCTAAAGAAGAAGATAATTATGAAGACGAAGTTTGTGTGGTGGATAACGAAGGTGGAAGTATAAACTTAAATTACAAAAGAAAAGCAGTTGAATTTTGGAACAGTGGAAAAAAAGGACGTTTATCTATTACTGCTGTACAAAATCGTTTTAGACAGGTAAAATTTTATTTAAAAAATAAGGAAAAATAATACAAGTTAAACGATCAAGTGGACGTACGTTGTGTATGAATAGTAGTTTTAAACTTATATCGCATATCTGCGTTTATCTACATTAGTTCATAAATCTTTTTATTTTTAATTAGATTTTTTTAATATCAAACTCCTTTTCTTCTAGATAAAATCTGTTTCGCAATTGTATAGATGGCAAGAAAATGTAATGCGCGAAGGGACAAACAGGGACAAACTTGTATTTAATGCCGAATATGTACTAACAAAACTCCAAGAAGCTATGGCTAGAGGATCTATCATTCACGATATGGATTTGTGAACATTTTTTAAGAATTGTAATTGTTTAAAATTATAGTTTTTAATCTCATCAAAAACTTATTCCGTTTTTTATATTATTATGATATATATTTATATTGTGCGATAGAAACTCTCATAATTATATACATATAGTATGTCCTTCAAATGTATTTGCTATCGTACTTATCTTCTATGAAAGAAGCGAACGGAAAGTGTTGCGTGAATAATCGAGCGCATAGACGGACACAGATACTGTTTATAGCGGCGTTTGTAATTATTTCTCAAAAATTGTTTTTCATAACATAACTTTATCATACATGGTTGAATTCGTAAAAAAAACCTTTTATTTGGTGATAAACAATTTTTAAAATTTTGGAAAAAAATGGTTAGTGGTAAGAGTATTTTTAAAAATTAATAAAATAAAAAATTTTTTTTGTTATTATTTCAAAGTACTTTTCAAACCATTGAATTTCCATTTTGGAACATTTTCCTATGTCTTATAGTTTCGAAGATATTCGGCTCGAAAGAGAAAAACCGATTTTTTTCAAAGCAGTGTTTCTCTCCGAGAACCGTTTTTTAGCACCAACAAAAAATTGTTTCGTTATTAGGTCCTACTACTCTACTATTATGCAAAGTTTCAAATTTATTTGAATTTTCGAGTTGCCGAATGCCCCTTGTGAGAAGCGGCAGCTAGTGGAGGAACTGCACGCTCCGGCGAGAAGAAATTTTCCACGAAGACGCGTCATAGTGCGCGGATACGATGACCTGTGGCAGGCCGATGTGGTCGAGATGCGTCCTTACACGCGATTCAACAGAGGCTACCACTACATACTCACCGTTATCGACGTGCTGAGCAAGCATGCATGGGCCGTACCGCTCAAGGCCAAGAGCGGAAATGAGGTTACTACGGCGATTGCAAAAATAATTCGAGACGGCGCAAGATGTCCGAAAAATCTGCACACTGACAGGGGGAAGGAATTTTACAACGCAAACGTGCAGAAACTCTTGAAGAAACACAATATCAATCACTATTCGAAGTATTCCGTAATGAAGTCATCGGTTGTCGAGCGACTTAATCGCACGCTAAAGAACGACATGTGGAAAATGTTTACGCACAATGGAAATTACAGATGGATCGACTCGCTGTCGCGCCTCGTGTCAGATTAGAACGCGCGAAAGCATCGAACTATTGGCATGCGACCCATCGATGTTACCCCCGCGATCGCTGACAAGCTCTTAACAACGGTGTACAGCCACGTAAAGATCGCTGCTCCCGCGCGATTTAAAGTGGGTGACTCGGTACGCGTGAGTAAATTCAAGACAATCTTCGAGAAAGGGTACACGCCAAATTGGACCACAAAGGTGTTTAAAATCATCAAAGTGCAAGAAACTAATCCCGTGACGTATCTATTGGAAGATTCCTGCGGAAAACCCGTCGCCGGAGGATTCTACGAATACGAGTTGCATCGCGTCGCTAATCCTGACGTGTATCTTGTTGAAAATGTGTTGCGTAAAAAAGGGTATAAGGTCTATGTGAAGTGGCTGGGATTCGATAATTCACACAATTATTGGATAAGCAAAAATAATGTATTGTAAAATTATAAACTTTGTTCGCGCGCGAGCGAGATTTGTCGCGACGACCGTGAGATATGCCGGGATCGCTCAGAGAGAGCGAGAGGTGAGAGCGACGGAGCGAGGAAAATGCGAGAGAGAAAGGTGATTTTGGAGCGAGATATTTGGAGCGTGAACAATAAAGTCGTTGGATTGATTGAAGGTCAATTTGAAATTAACGTCTTTTGGTTGAACAATGTGTATCACATTCATTACTGCCACTGAAGTTAACAGTTTATAACGGCAAGATGATCGCGTTCACAAATGACTTGTCGGCGAAAACTCTAGACTTCGATGCACTACGAACTTGCACAGTTGATCGCAATCGCGTTCTCGTAGAATTGAGAAACTCGCACTTGACTTTCTCGCGAAGATTCTCGAACGTTCTCTGGGCTTAGCGACAATAGTAATTACGGCTCACAAAATGCTCGCTTCAAGGATAGAACTCGTTTGGTGTTTGTTTCGACGACGGCTATCGATCAGCCGAAAATTCGTCTCTTAAGGAGGGAGTGACGTGACGCTCTTATTGGCGAACGATTCTGCGAACTCGTCGCACGCTCCTCGGAACGCGTGGGATATATCGAGACATTACTCGAGATTCGATATATTCCATAACGAGAAGAGAATCATGAATTTATATTAATAAATTATGACTACATAATAATATCTCTTGAACATATAATAAAATTAATAAATATTGTTAGTCAATCCTGAACAAACTTGTATATATATTTATTAAAATATAAACATTATACATACAAATGTCATTTTATTTACAAAATATACATGTTCTTATTTACAAAATACATATTTACAACGGTATTTTATAATGCCCCCATGGCAGCGTAGAATAGTCGGTAGAATCAGGCACAACCCTGTTGCAAAGAACCGATAGAAACTGATAAAAAAAATATATTCTATCTGAAAATAATGTGTTTTTGTCCTTGGAATCTATTATAACTTCTGATAGAATTGATGATTTTTGGAATTTTTTGATTCAATCAGATTTTATACGTATCTATCAGAACTTATGCAAACAGATAGAACTCCAAAGAGACTCGGCGCAGGTCAATCTGAGATTGCAAATATTTTCCAAACTTTGGTCGTCTTTTATCTGCAATTGCAAATAATTTTAATGACTTGATCGTTTTTAATTAGCAATTGCTCATACCTTAAAATTTGAATTTTTTATTTTACTCAATCGGAATAAACTTGCACTTAAAAGCTAGGATTTTATCAAGACTTACAACACGATCAATATATAAAAATTATAGAGGAACGTATATGTTTTAATTAAATTTCGGCAGCAATCATTCTGTATATGGACTGTCAAATTCAAAAAGTATCTTTGGTTCGAAGAGCGTGAATCCGTATCTGCAAAGTACTTTTTATATGCACATATTCGTATTGTGAAAAGTTTGACCTCAATACAAGGCTTCGGTTCTTATCAGTAAATACGAGTTAAGTAAGTGTCTGTTTACATCGGATTTTTCCAATGCAGCCACTTTTCTACGTGAGACTGTCTTCAATCGGTCGCTATATGGATTCTCGGGTCGAAAATTAGTCATTCGATGATTTATCCGTATTTGCAAACAATTTTTTATCTGCACCTATCGGTATGCATGTTTGTTTTGTAAAAACCTCACTCTAGTTTGTATCGGTAAATACGGGTTAAATAAGTATCAGTTTACATTTGATTTTTCCGATGCAGCCACTTTAGGGCGAGAATGTTTTCAATCAGTTGTTGAATGCATTCTCAGTTCCAAAAGTGATCTGCGTTCCTATGAAGATTTATCCGTAATTACAAACAATTGTTATCTGCACATATTTGTACGAGCTTAGATTTTAGTAGCTTATTAGTATTGAAGCAGAAAATAAAGATAAAGATTAGAAAATAATTTTTCAAAAACGGTTTGAAAACAGCTTTTATTAGATATTTTCATAAATATAATCCTTAAAGCCATTTGAGAGAAAAGAAGGTAAGCTATGAATTACACCACGAATCCATAGATTATAACGCGAAAATTACAGTAACATCGTTTAGTTTGGCACGTTTGTTTTACTATTACATTATAATATTCCCATCTAGGCATATATACATATGGATCTTATTTGTAAAAGTTTGTTAACACACGGATCTACTTAGGAGCTCATCAATCATACGTGACGTAATAATTAAATTCACAGACAGAAATTTATTTTTCTAAATGCCAAATTACCTTCGAATCTAAAAATTAATATATTTTTTCAATTGTTCATACCCGCGGAAAAAATTAGGAATATTTCAATACAACTTCGGCCTTTAAAGTATCTGTTTTTTGAAAAACACATGTTTGCACACAAGATGCATACCTATATAATACATGCATACCTACACAAAAAAAATTTTTCTTGTCCTTAGTAAATACATTTTCTTGAATTATAATTTCTAAACTGAAAAAAATAATATCTTCCAATAAATTTTTTTTTGTTTTAATAAAATATATTCAAAACAAATAATTTGTCAATGAAGAGAATGTTTTATTGAAACGAAAACACAATTACTTATCAGTAGAAAATCATTTTATCCAAGCTAATAAATGTAATTACTTGAACATAACTGTTGTTAATAAGTGAGACTTTTCTTAAATTTATGACAAAAGGATCCCGCACCAAACCACGGGAAAATGGATCTCGGTCAAATTGGTTGAAAATTTAGTATGATGTAGTTCATGACGTCCTGATGAAAAGTGACCATGGGCAAAGTCCAAAAATGGACGGTTTTCGAGTTACAGAGCGTCAAACATCGGAAAAATGGGTTCATCGGCTCATGGTAGTTCTTAATGTGTACGGTCATGCTGGTGTGTGCCTGTGTATGCGTGCGTGCGTGCGTGTGAGTAAGTGTAAGTGTGTGGGTGTAAATAAGAATATCGCGCGCGCGCATACACACACACACACAGTCACTCACTCACTCACTCTCTCTCTCTCTCTCTCTCTCTCTCTCTTTTGCATTTGATAGAGTTCAACATAATATTCTCATCGGTAAGCTCAGGGACATGGGCTTCTCTGGGTCTGTGCTCTGTTGGATTGAATCCTACTTGACTGATAGATCGCAGGCAGTCAGTGATCGGTTTGAGGATGTGGTTTCTTCTCTAGCACGTGTTAAGGTTGGAGTACCTCAGGGTTCTGTTCTTGGACCGCTATTGTTTGTTCTCTACATTTCGGACATAAAGAAAATTTTGCGACACTGTAAACGTAATTTTTATGCGGATGATCTACAAATCTATTTGCATTGTGAGCCGAGACACTTAAGTAATGGTATCCGGGAGGTGAATGAGGATGTTGAGGCGATTGTACAGTGGACGAAACGAAACGGACTTCTACTAAATCCAGACAAGACACAGGCCATTATCTTTGGGTCAGCAAGATACATAAATTCTATACAGCCTGAGAGTCTCCCGAGTATTATGGTGAGCGGGGTTGTAGTAGAGTTCTCCTGCGATGTGAAATATCTAGGAATAAATATATCCAACACTCTAACGTGGGACAAACATGTAACTAACACTGTCAAGAAGATGCACTCTAAGCTGTATCAACTCAAGATATCTAAGCACTTGTTGCCAGAGGCATTAAACATAAGATTGATTGTTTCGCTGATTTTCCCGCAACTGGACTATTGCTGTGCAGCATATACAGATATAACTGTGGAACAAAACTCACGATTGCACAGAGCACTGAATGCCTGTGTAAGATTTGTGTACAATGTTAAAAGAGATGAACATATCACGCCTTTTTATCACAGATTGCGTTGGCTCAAGGTGGATATGAGAAGAAGTTATTTTGTGGGATGTCAACTAGTTAACATTATACGTACGCACCAGCCGAGTCTCCTCTACGGTTGTCTCACATTTAGATCCGCCGAAACATGCAGGAGCACGAGAGCTGCTGAGGATCTTCTATCTCTCCCCCCTTGTAGAACTGAGTTGTTCAGGCGATCTTTCAGATCGTGCGCGTCTAAGTTATGGAACGACCTTCCGCCTGATATTCGAAACGCACAATCAAGGAGTAGTTTTAAGGACGAGTTTCATGAATATCTCCTGCGGATGTCTGGGATTAATTAGCCACGTGACTGCTCTAGTTGTTTTTGTGTCGGACGCACGCATGCCTAAACCATATACTTTTCTGGAATCCTATATACTGTTATAGAACATGTATTATTGTATCATAATATCTGCATCTCATTTTTCGCTTGAAGTGTTTATCTGCATCATCTATGCGTGTATGCTTTACTCATATCTTTTTTACACGATCTTGGTGTACTCTCAATTTATATATAATTTCTTGGTGCATATTCAATTTTTTCATGTCATACTTGTATCTTTTGGTGCGCCTGAGGGGATGCTATCCCAGGGCGCTTAATAATAAATGTACGCTTTCTCTCTCTCTCTCTCTCTCTCTCTCTCTCTCTCTCTCTCTCTCTCTCTCTCTCTCTCTCACACACACACGCACACTCACACACTCACTCACACACATATACACTCACTCACTCACATACACATGTACACTCACTCACTCACACACACACACACACACACACACACACACACACACACTCACGCGCGCGCGTACACACACAGCCACACTCACACACTCACTCACTTACTATACACTCACTCACTCACTCACTCACTCACATACACATACACTCTCTTCCGCACTCACACACTCACACACACTCACTTACTCCACTCACTCCACTCACTTACTCACTCAGTCACTCACACACACACACAACACACCCACCCACCCACCCCCCACCCACCCACTCACCCACTCACCCACCCACTCACTCACTCACACACCCACCCACCTACCACACACCACGCACACACACACACACACACACACACACACACACACACACACACACACACACACAGGCACACACCAGCATGACCGTACACATTAAGGATTACCATGAGCCGATAAACTTATTTTTTCCGATGTTTGACGGTCTGTAACTCGAAAACTGACCTTTTTGGACTTTGTGCTCATGGTCACTTTTCATCAGGACGTCATAATCTACATCATACTAAATTTTCAGCTAATTTGACCGGGATCCATTTTCCCGTGATTTGGTGCGGGGTCCTTTATTTTTCTAAGTGCCAAATTACCTTTGAATCTAAAAATTAATATATTTTTTCAATCGTCCATACCCGCGTAATAAATTAGGAATATTTCACTACAACTTCGGCCTTTAAAATATCTGTTTTTAGAAAAACACATGTGCACACAAGATTGCATACCTATATAATACATTGCATACCTACACGGAAAAAAAATTGTCCTTAGTAAACACATTTTCTTAAATTATAATTTCTAAATTGAAGGAAATTATTACTTCCAACAATAAATTTTTTTTGTGTTTCAGTGAAATATTATCTTCTAAACAAATAATTTGTCAATGAAGAAAATGTTTTATTAAAACAATAACACAATTACTTATCAATAGAAAATCATTTTATCCAAGCTAATAAATGTAATTACTTGAACATAATAGTTGTTAATAAGAGACTTTTTTTTAAATTTATGACAAACTTTTCAAAAAATACATACAATTTTTATTTTAAGACATAATTCTTTCGTTCTAGATAATGTTTACTAGTAACAAGAAAGTTGTTCTATGAATTAAGTAAATGCCTGCTAAGGACCATTTGGAGAAATTAATTTTTTTGAAACAGAAATTTTACGTGAGACACGTAAATTTTTTTTCCGTGTATGTATTGTCGCTAGAAAACTACCTTAAGATGGTTCTTAGGTCAAATCAAGAACCACCTTAATACACTTTCGCAAATAACACAGTATACATTAAATGGGACCCGAATCATAAAACCCGGGATCATAAAACACGTCTGTGTTTGATTTAGTATGGCTTTTAAGAGCTCGCACTCAACACTTCCGCATTGTTGTAGAAAAAAGCTAATGTCATGATAATTGCCTGTCTAAAATCTTTGTATTTTTATTAAACCAAGAGAACAGTTACGTTGCAGTTATGGAGAGTCATATTGTGAAATAATTAATTAATTGTATTGCGTTATGAATTATTAACGATACTTTTTGTGAGATTCAACATGGAAATAGAACGTATCACAGACCAAAGTTTTGAGTATATAATTTCGAAATATTGCGTATTCTTTTTGAGATAATGTATTGGATCAATCTTTATCTTGGTTTTTTCTGGTCCAAGAGTTACACAAAAGTCTGTAGCTGTGTGTCGCGCTTGTGGAACCGTCATCGCCTGCGATTGTCCGCGAGTCACGGAAAATGGATGCCGGTCGTCAACGGGCGTCAAACGACAGAGTCCTCGACGGGGATTTGATTGCGAACCACAACTCGAGCGCGAAACACAAAAAGGGCTCGGTGGCTGAAAACAAACGACTCTTTCTGCCGGTCCCGGGAGAGTATACGGATCCGTGCAATTGTTCGATTCGCTGAGAGAGAGAGAAAGAGCGGCGCACCCGCGTTCAATCTACAATTCTACATGTGTGTAGCCCGATACCGCGTACAGCCGCCGCGAATTAACTCGATCGTGCCGATGCAACCGGTCCGCGGGGGGCATCTCGAATCACGAACGTGCGCCAACCGATATCGACAGGGTGATAACGGGAGGGAAGAGAGCGGGGCCCATCTTAGCACGGCGGCCTCATCTTAGCACGGCGCCCATTGTCTCTATCCACCGTGAAAGGAAGAGGCATTTAATTTCCTGTACATTATTAACTCTTAGCGTCTCTTCATGTCACTGAAGAGTCTCTTCATGTCTTCTTTTTCTTCAAAATCAGTCACTGTTGTCATCGCTGTTGTCGCTACTGCTGGGACTGCTACTGCTGCTGCTGCTGCTGCTGCTGCTGCTGCTGCTGCTGCTGCTGCTGCTGCTGTTGCTACGACTTTTGTCAGAGTTGCGTGGAGGTGCGCTCTTATTTTTTGGTTCTTTTTCGTCTACAACACACATGAGCCCATAACTTACTTTTTATATTGTTTTCCAAATTTAAAATTTTTAACAAACTAAATTTTTACTGGGAATATAGGCTATTGTACAATTGCATAAACGTGGTCGTAAGTAGGTGTAAGGGTGTTGTAAGGCGTGGTTGTAAAGCGGTACTTCCGGTTATACAGCGTGTTGTTGAAGATGGTTGAACTTCATCTTTCACGACTACGCTAGATGTAAACGTATGAGCCAACTAACCAGAGTGCTGTTATTCACATGACCACGCCGCCACATTCAATTTGTCGAAATACACGTGAAAACAACTCAAGATCTCAAGTTGGAAATTATTCTTTTTATTGTAGTTTTTTGTTTTTATCGTTTTTTTTTCATCATGGAACACGAAGAAAGTACTGCTCCAAGTTTTGAAACACAAAACTACACTCTGTTTGCAGGTTGCTGTAATCAAGTTGTGACGTGACAAAAGTCGCGCCCTCCTCCCGGACGGAGCTCGGCCGAGGGTAAAATCGGGGGCGAGGTAACCCGAGCGGGGGCGAATAATATTAATGGCGATATTTAGCGTTTTGCAGCCGGAGCGGGTCAAATTATGTTGTAACGGCTTAAAAGCCGCATCGAGGGACTTAATGAAGCTGTGGAAGGGAGGCGAGAGAGACGGGATGGCCGACAGGCGGGTCACCCATGGGTCCGCCGCCGCGCCGCCGCACACGTCCCGAGCCATACCGCCGCCGAAGGAGCACGGGGATACTCGAGGGGGACGCCCCGCAGAGGTCCGCGTCGAACGCTGAGCCGCCACCCCCAGGAGCGGGCGGACGGTCCCGCCGCCTCCGCCGGACGCGAGAATATGCCCGTCGGCGCGGTCACGGCCTGGTCAGCCGGGCCCGCCGGACGTCGGCCAGAGATAACGGCATGACCAGCCGTACTCACCCTATCACGCCCGTTTCAAATACCGCGGGCCGGTGGAGCGGATCAAGGAAGGAGGAATTCGGCAGCAGGATACGGCGCGGATGGCTGGGACAGGAAGCGGATTCGGTGCGCAAGCGCGGGGGCCCGAGGTGATCCCGCCGGGCCGTAGGATCGTCACTGCCGTGTCAGCCGCGAAGCGAGACGCCGATCCCGACCACCAACAACGGATCGAGAGGATATTTTGTGAGATCGCCGCTCCGGTAGGCAAAGTGTAACAGTGATTCCGCTCGCGGCCGGTGCCCTCGTGTCCGCGAATCGCGTCCGGTGTAAAAGTGAGTACCGAAAAATACAGTAGAGTCCCGCGTGTACCGTAACGTCGAGAAAACGTTGTGTGGGCCGGCCGAGAGCGGATCGAGTTGCGTTAACGTGTATTCTCGCCCTCCTCGGGGACTTCGTCGCGACCGGTAGTCATCGCGTGAATTGTTGTGTGTGATTGCGGGACGATTCCCGCCCGCGCGCGTGTGTGTGACCTCGCGCCCGCCTATTGTGCCGCGTACCGCGAGTAATTAGAGGCGCGTATTAAGACGGTGATTGCGCCGGGGAGCGACGGGGGACGATCGCGCGCCGGGCGCGTTCGTGCAGGTTGCGTGTTACGTGTGCCGGGCGCCGCATCAGCTGTTGACCCGCGTGCCCGCGCGGGGCGATCGCGCATGCGAGTGCATCGTGTGTCGCGCGGTGTGCATCGGGGGTGCGAAGCGGTGTGGCGGGCCACGTTTTGGCGTTTCCGTATCGTATTTCGTGTATGCGCGTGTAACTTTCCGTGTGCCGTGAAAGTACGTAGTATGTTCCGCGTTGCGTGCATGTGTGAGTAGTCGCGTGAGACGTTAGGGTGGATGGATGAGTGCATATTTGCGTGTGGGTGTGTCGGATGGAGAACCGCGTGCTCGCGTTAGAGTAATAGATTCGATTCCGTTTCCGTGTCCCGCGTACGATTAGAGTTCCGTACCGAGATTGCGTATCGACGGGTCACACATACATCCGTATCTTCGCCGTTATATTTATTGTTCTTTTCCGACTGATCGTTTTCTCTTGCAAGCTTTACGGAAATATACTCTATTATTACTTTATTACAATTGCACCCGCTTTGGCTTTATTTTATGTGTCTGCGCTACGCTCTCTCCCCTCACCCTCCTAACTAACAACACGAATTCCGCCCTGAGCTTTGACGATTTCGCGAAGATTTGGTTTCTGGCAAGGACGTGTGAGTAAGTAAAAACGTGGTGCGCGTAATCGCACCTGGCGCCCAGTTTTCGTGCATTGCCTTCTGCGACTTGACGTTTAATAATTGATATAATTTGCGGGAACGCCCCCGCGAGTGGCGAGCTCGCGGGAAAACGGCTCGCAAAATTTTGGCGCCCAACGTGGGGCGTCTCGCCGAAAAAGATAAGAGCAGTTTTTTTTTCTGTGAATCGGAAGGGACTTGGAGAGCGAGCGTGCGCATTAATTATTCCTTTCTTTTTGTTTTTTTTGTGTATGTGTTGTCGAATATTGTGCATGTGATATCAAATATTATTTGAAGTTCTGTGAATATTAGGCTTATATTACTGAGTGAAATATTATTTGGCGAAACCGGCACTGGAACTTCGGTGCCGAATATCGCGCGTTAGTATTGAGTTGCAAACGGCCTTGACGTTGTTTTCGAAAGGGGCAGGCCCTTTGGTTAGTAGTACCGCGTATTTATTTTTCGCATTCCTGCGTATTTACCGCGATCGGGAAACTCAACACGAGTTTCGAGCAGAATATAACGTTGAGTTCGGAATAATATAATTCCGAAACGCTCGACTGGCTTACGCTTTCGCCTCGCATATAGGTTTAGGAAGACATAACGGTGGCATAGTACCTCGCGACCTTGGAGGGGGAAAATCATACGAGGCGACAAATACCTCGGCTTTGCGAGTTTTTGATCGCGATTTCGCGTGGCTTTCGTGAGAGGGGACCGGAGGGGGAGATTCGCGACATGCCTACCCCCGACTGGATCGACCGATTGACCCTCTCGCAGGCGCGCCGACACTGCGAGGAGAGAAAATTAAAGACGACGGGTATTTTGCCGACGGTTCGGGCGCGTCTCCGGCGATACGAGATTGCCGTGCAAGAGGGGGGGTTACCTCCACCCCCCTCAGACGCGGAGGAGGACACGGACATGGAGGAGGCCGTCGATTACGGGCTATTGAACCCGCGTGAAGTACCGCTCCCGCTCTCGGGAGATGGCCGGACCCCGTCGCTGGGGATCGACGCGCGTGACCATGGGGGACCCTTCGCGAGGGGGGGACTACAGCGAACGCCACCGGCCCGGCAGACTATCGCACGGGGACCGGTGGAGGCCCCCGCGAGGGGGGGGGCTGTTCCAGACCCCACCACCTCCGATGGTGGTTCCGAAACGCGGAAGCATAATGAGGCCGGACGTTCCGAACCGCGACCGCGCGCCACCCCCGCGCATGGAGCCGTTACCGCCTACCGCCGAGCGGCGACCGGCTCGCGGATCCGCGTCAGAGGCGTACAACCTCATGCGGAAATGGGACCTCCATTTCTCCGGCAAACGGGGGAGTGACGCGGAAGCCTTCCTCCTACGAATACAGGAGGCCCGCGCGATAATTCCGGTTGACGACGCCGATCTTTTTAAATGTCTACCGCTTTTCCTCTCGGACGTGGCGTTGTACTGGGTCCGTTTAGAGAGTCCGAAATGGCGCGACTGGGAGGATTTCGAAACCGCGTGGAGGGCCCGGTTCGGAGATCCGGACTACCAGTACACGCTGCGGGAGGAGGTCCTACGACGAACACAGGGAGAATTTGAATCTGCGGCGGACTATTTAACATGTTTACGGGCCCTTTTCAATCGAATGAGCCCTCCGTGGACCGAATCGGAACAGCTTACGTTCGCACATAGAAATTTGTTGCCTCGCCTTCAAATCGCGATACGCCGACACGATTTCGTCGACTTTCGGACGCTCGAAGATCTTGCGACGCGTGTGGAACGTAGCTATTTCGCGGATAAAACGTACCGACCCCCGCTACCGCCGGAACAGTCCATCTTTCCGGACTTGGCTTACCACGCACCCAAGGGGAAAGTAAAAAGCCCGTGTACCGTTGCCGTGGGGGAGGCGATCGGTCGGGGGAGGGGGAAGAAAAAGAAGGCCCCACAGGCGGCCGCGACCGCCGCGGCCGTCACCCCTAGCGCGCCGGTCGCGGAGGTCGCCGCGACAGCAGGGATTAGCGATGCCGGCATGCTCTGCTGGAATTGCGGGAAGCTCGGTCATCGCTCGCGAAATTGTGCAGAGCCCCGTCAGGCCCATTGTTATCGGTGTGGCAAGCGCGGAGTAACGACTCGGACCTGTCCGTCGTGTTCGGGAAACGAGGTGGGGAGCCAGTAGGACGGGTCACTACGGCCCCGAAAGTAGATATTGAGACCCGACCCGCGAGCGCCAGCGTGGAGACGATGCACTCGTACGTTACCGTAGATACCGAGTTTCCGCCCCTACAGTATTTCGAGGTGAAAATGGGCGCGTACTCGATTTTGGCCCTCGTAGATTCGGGGTCGACGCGTACCCTGATGGGCCGCGGGGGAATAGACATCGTCAAGAAATTGGGCCTACCAATCGAACGCGATCGGGGCACGCGAATTCGTACCGCGAACGGACAGTTAGCCACGGTGCACGGCGAAGCGTCCGTAGTAATGGAATTAAAGGATCGAAGTTTTGAGGTATCCGTGGGGTTGCTTCCGGATTTAGCTGTACCGTGTATCGCCGGCAGAGATTTTTTGAAAAGATTCGGGATCGTGGTTGATCACGCCAAAGATAGTTGGCATTTCGCGGATAAGCCTCACTCTCGCTATAGTTTCCGGGAAGACCGAACGCCACGTGCTTGCTACGGGTTAGCGGAGTTGACGGCGAGTCAGAAAAAGCGGATCGACGCGTTCGTAAAAACGATACCGACCCCTCCGGAGAACCCCGGGGTTACCACACTCACAAAACACGTTATCGACGTCGGGGACCGCCGACCGATAAAGCAACGATGCTACCTCGTATCGCCAAAGGTTCAAGAGGCTATTCGCGAGGAGGTTGCAAAGATGCTCAAGGCCGGTATAATTGAGCCGTCGGCAAGTCAATGGTCGAACCCGATCGTTATGGTCAAAAAGCCGAACGGCAAGTACCGATTCTGTATAGATTTCCGCGCCGTGAATGAGATATCAAAAAAAGACGCGTATCCGATTCGCAACATGGAGGATATTACGAGCAAATTGCGGAAAGCGAAGTACATTTCCACGATCGACTTAAGCCAGGCTTACTTCCAAATCCCCTTGGATAAAGAAAGTCGCGAAATAACCGCGTTTAGCGTCCCCGGGATGGGACTATTTCACTTCACACGAATGCCTTTCGGATTGCACGGGGCACCGGCTACATTCCAGAGATTATTAGACCAATTAATAGGCCCAGAGATGGAGCCATTCGCATTTGATTACCTAGATGATATAATCGTGGCAACCGAAACGTTCGAGGAACATATCGAATGGTTGCGGCGCGTATTAGAAAAGATTTCGGCAGCTGGTCTAACCATTAATCTCGAGAAATGCGAGTTTTGTAAGCCCCAGGTGCGCTATCTAGGCTTTGTTGTGGGGGGAGGGGGCCTGGCCGCCGATCCGGAAAAAGTTCAGCCGATATTAAAATACGAGGCCCCGCGGAATATCAGGCAGGTGCGCCGATTTTTGGGCATGGCCTCGTGGTACCGAAAATTTATACCGCAGTTTGCCACCCTCAGCGAACCCCTGACGAGGTTATTGAAGAAAAATCGGCGCTGGGAATGGGGGGATGATCAAGGTCGCGCTTTCGAAAAGATCCGCGAACGTCTTATGACCGCTCCTATTCTGGCGTGTCCAAACTTCGAAAAACCCTTCGTGCTGCAGACCGACGCGAGCTCAGTGGGATTAGGCGCCGTATTGACGCAAAAATTAGACGGCGAGGAGCGCGTGATTGCGTATGCCAGTCGAGTCTTGTCGGACCCCGAAAAGAGATACTCCGTGACGGAACAAGAGTGCCTGGCCGTGGTGTGGGCAATTCAAAAATTTCGACCGTATTTAGAGGGATACAAATTTACCGTGATTACCGATCACAGTAGTTTGAGATGGCTCCACAATCTAAAGAACCCGACGGGCCGGTTAGCTCGATGGGCCTTAGAATTGTTGGAGTATGATTATACGGTCGAATATCGGAGAGGAGCCCTACACCACGTGCCTGACGCGCTGTCACGGATGTACGAGAGAGAGGAAGAGGGGATCGTGAACGCGGCGATAGACGTCGGGGATTGCGAAGAGACGAGTGACGAGTGGTATAAGAAGCGGTTTAGGGAAGTAATTACCGACCCCAAGAGATTCGCGCACTGGAAAATCGTAGACGGACGGTTATACTATTTGCGGCCGAAACTGGTGGTCTCGGATATCGTTGAGGATCTCGATCGGTGGAAGATGGTGGTACCGCGTGAATTGCGTCGGGAGGCCCTCCGCGAGTCGCATGACGCACCTCAGGCCGGCCATTTGGGTGTAGATAAGACGTACCAGCGTCTCGCCGTGTCCTATTACTGGCCAAATATGTTCCGGGAAGTGGCGCGATATATAAGAACGTGCGATACGTGCCAGCGCACTAAAGTCGAACAGGCCGGGCCGGCGGGGTGGATGGGGCGTCGCGTGGTCGAGGGGCCGTGGACCGCGGTCGCCGCGGACATCGTGGGGCCGTTACCGCGGAGCAGGGCCGGTTATCAATATCTCCTGGTAATACAGGACCTATTCACGAAGTGGATAGAGATCCGGGCCTTGAGAGCGGCCACCGGGCCGAAAATAAAAGAAGCGCTCGAGGATCTGGTCATCTCGCGATGGGGTACTCCAAAAATTTTTCTCACCGATAACGGGACCGAATTCGTGAACCGAGTAATCAGGGGCTTCGCGGAAGATAATCACATCACGCATACTATCGTACCGCCATACCACCCGCAAGCAAACCCAGTGGAGAGGGTTAACCGCGTCCTGAAAACGATGATCGTCGCGTTTATCGAAAAAGACCACAAGGAGTGGGACAAATATCTACCGCATTTTCGCTTTGCGTACAACACCGCGTCTCACTCGTCGTTGGGCACGACGCCCGCGTTTTTGAACTTCGGACGCGAGCTAACGGTACCGAATTCTTTGCGTGACCGCCGCGAAGCGAACGTAGAGATCGAGGCACGAGACCCCGCCGAGTGGTCGCAAAGGATGAGCAAATTAAAAGCGATTAAAGAGTGGGTGTCCGAAAACATGGACCGAGCGAATCAGGAGCAGGCGGCGCGATACAACTTGCGGAGACGGCCGAGAAGGTTCAAAGTAGACGACTTAGTCTTGAAACGGCAACATGTCTTGTCGTCCGCTGCGCAGGGAGTAGCGGGTAAATTAGCGCCGAGGTTCCACGGGCCGTTTCGTATAAAACGGGTGATCTCTCCGGTGGTGTATGAATTGGCCCACCCGGACGGATCGCCCGCCGGAAAAATTCATATACAAGATCTTAAACCCTATCTTCTCCCTGACCCCGATCCATAAGTGTGAGGAACGAAGGCCTCTGTTATCCTTTTCCCCTTAGTCTGATCGGCGGTGTTGCATGTTTGCGGCGCGTCGCGACGAGGGGATGGGGTGGGTCGGACGAGGATCCCCCGAAGAAGAGAATGGCGAGCGAGAGTCTAAGGGAAGTGCCGGAGCGACGGTCAGGTTGTCGTGGTCGGGACCCCTCGGCCTTCGTCTGGGACGGGGGAGTTGTGACGTGACAAAAGTCGCGCCCTCCTCCCGGACGGAGCTCGGCCGAGGGTAAAATCGGGGGCGAGGTAACCCGAGCGGGGGCGAATGATATTAATGGCGATATTTAGCGTTTTGCAGCCGGAGCGGGTCAAATTATGTTGTAACGGCTTAAAAGCCGCATCGAGGGACTTAATGAAGCTGTGGAAGGGAGGCGAGAGAGACGGGATGGCCGACAGGCGGGTCACCCATGGGTCCGCCGCCGCGCCGCCGCACACGTCCCGAGCCATACCGCCGCCGAAGGAGCACGGGGACACTCGAGGGGGACGCCCCGCAGAGGTCCGCGTCGAACGCTGAGCCGCCACCCCCAGGAGCGGGCGGACGGTCCCGCCGCCTCCGCCGGACGCGAGAATATGCCCGTCGGCGCGGTCACGGCCTGGTCAGCCGGGCCCGCCGGACGTCGGCCAGAGATAACGGCATGACCAGCCGTACTCACCCTATCACGCCCGTTTCAAATACCGCGGGCCGGTGGAGCGGATCAAGGAAGGAGGAATTCGGCAGCAGGATACGGCGCGGATGGCTGGGACAGGAAGCGGATTCGGTGCGCAAGCGCGGGGACCCGAGGTGATCCCGCCGGGCCGCAGGATCGTCACTGCCGTGTCAGCCGCGAAGCGAGACGCCGATCCCGACCACCAACAACGGATCGAGAGGATATTTTGTGAGATCGCCGCTCCGGTAGGCAAAGTGTAACAGTGATTCCGCTCGCGGCCGGTGCCCTCGTGTCCGCGAATCGCGTCCGGTGTAAAAGTGAGTACCGAGAAATACAGTAGAGTCCCGCGTGTACCGTAACGTCGAGAAAACGTTGTGTGGGCCGGCCGAGAGCGGATCGAGTTGCGTTAACGTGTATTCTCGCCCTCCTCGGGGACTTCGTCGCGACCGGTAGTCATCGCGTGAATTGTTGTGTGTGATTGCGGGACGATTCCCGCCCGCGCGCGTGTGTGTGACCTCGCGCCCGCCTATTGTGCCGCGTACCGCGAGTAATTAGAGGCGCGTATTAAGACGGTGATTGCGCCGGGGAGCGACGGGGGACGATCGCGCGCCGGGCGCGTTCGTGCAGGTTGCGTGTTACGTGTGCCGGGCGCCGCATCAGCTGTTGACCCGCGTGCCCGCGCGGGGCGATCGCGCATGCGAGTGCATCGTGTGTCGCGCGGTGTGCATCGGGGGTGCGAAGCGGTGTGGCGGGCCACGTTTTTGGCGTTTCCGTATCGTATTTCGTGTATGCGCGTGTAACTTTCCGTGTGCCGTGAAAGTACGTAGTATGTTCCGCGTTGCGTGCATGTGTGAGTAGTCGCGTGAGACGTTAGGGTGGATGGATGAGTGCATATTTGCGTGTGGGTGTGTCGGATGGAGAACCGCGTGCTCGCGTTAGAGTAATAGATTCGATTCCGTTTCCGTGTCCCGCGTACGATTAGAGTTCCGTACCGAGATTGCGTATCGACGGGTCACACATACATCCGTATCTTCGCCGTTATATTTATTGTTCTTTTCCGACTGATCGTTTTCTCTTGCAAGCTTTACGGAAATATACTCTATTATTACTTTATTACAATTGCACCCGCTTTGGCTTTATTTTATGTGTCTGCGCTACGCTCTCTCCCCTCACCCTCCTAACTAACAACACGAATTCCGCCCTGAGCTTTGACGATTTCGCGAAGATTTGGTTTCTGGCAAGGACGTGTGAGTAAGTAAAAACGTGGTGCGCGTAATCGCACCTGGCGCCCAGTTTTCGTGCATTGCCTTCTGCGACTTGACGTTTAATAATTGATATAATTTGCGGGAACGCCCCCGCGAGTGGCGAGCTCGCGGGAAAACGGCTCGCAAAGTTTATAACGTACTTTATTGTAGATTGATCCGTTGTACAACATCCACGACTATTGCTACTCCTAATCCTACAACCCTACGTTTATGCAATTGTAGAATAGGCTTAAATCATGACTTGGGAGTAATTTGTGGCTAGCTCATCCTATTCTTGTCTACAAAAAATTATAAATCTGTTAACTTACTTGTCGCCTTCACGCCGCGTTTTGTGACTCTGTTCATGTCAGAGATTTTTTGTCGTATGAACGTTTGGTAATCCCCTACCAACTCTTCAATCTTGTCCTTGTCATAGCGACGATATGATTCCAGAAAATACCTGAATATATCTGTAAAATATATTTACTTCTATGAAGGTTATATGAAACACCAACTGACCAAGACTACAAGTCAATGAAAAGTGCTCCCCAAAGTCGACGTCACGTAGAGATGAACGATTAATTTAAGTTGATTAGTAATGCAATATAAAAATGGATACTTACCGCGAACAGCAAGCGCCTTTGTGGGATTCAGCGAGGGCTTCGGATCACTCTTGATGCGATTGGATGATGCACCTGTTACGCTCGATTCTTTAAGTTCTTTATCTCCAAAAATAGCGAGAGCCATGTTTTTTACAAACATCCCGTCTGAACGTGCATTAAACACGGCATTGTCATAGGTCATTTTACCTATCCAAATATTCTGGCCACAGTGTATCTGTTAATTTCAAAATAAATTCTTTAAAACAGCATGCAATAAACTTCTTTTTATAGACTAACATGAAGCAGCCGGAAGTTAAGAGCATGCGAAAGATAGCAGTTTCAGAATATTCCTTTTTTGCAAAGGTGCGTTGGCATTTTGAAGAGAAGCGCATGTAGACCACATGTTAATGCGAAAATGATGGACATTTGCAGCCTAACTACATTATCCAACCAAACTGTTAATTCAATATACTTTGGCTTACCTTTTCTTCATTGCCATCTTTACGGATAAACCCCGGGAACGGAGGTTTATTGATGTCTTCGAGATGTACGTGTTCGTCATTATCGCCTGCTGCTGTACGAGCACCTGTAATTTTTTTAATTACTTTTATACATATTTATCATGTAATAACACGGAGTCATGTACAAAGAATTTTGTTTCATAATTTTGGAAGCGAACTACTTTCATTGACCTGATAATTCAGGATGTTTAATACCTTTAACGACAAAAATATCATGACTGAAGGTTTTTTCACAATTAGAAATACTTTTTTAATGACATTTTTCATCACAAAATTAAAATATTTTTATTAACACGCATTAACAACCGTGTTCGAGACTCTCAAAGCCATTGTTATTCATACATTTTGTTATATATATTTTTTTAATGGCATGGATGGAGACTGGAATATTCACCATTATCGTGTAACAAAAAGTACTTACTCTGTAGCTGCTTCCAGTTGCTCTTTATCGTGCTGAGAAATTGCAATACCGATGTTTCAAATTTTTTACGTGACTGTTCCGATTCTTCAAATTTATTCGTTAGCTTTTCAACTTTTTCATTTAGCTTGTGCAGACAATCAGCAACATTCACTTTTTCTATTTCTTTTTCTATCTTCTTTGAGCGCGATTTATCCTATAAATACGATATTTTTTTATTTCTGATATATACATTTTTATTTTTATCTAACAGTATTCAGAATAAGACATAAATGAAGAAAGAAACCCCGCACCAACTCAGATATTTGCATATTGCTTCCTCATAACTTTCCCGTCGTCACAAAATTTTTATGAAGAAGCCAAGAGACTGACACGCTTCATTAAGAAGTTTTATGATGATGGAAAACGTATGACAAAACAATAGCAAGTTTCTACAATTTCAAGGGTTTCTTCTCAGTTGCATTCACTTACGCTTGTTTTACGGGCGTGCTTCTTTGTAAAGTGCGACCTCTTCTTTTTAGAATGTTTTGCATGCTATGGATATAATAGATTTTTTTAAACAGGACATTGCAAATTGTGACTTAATAACTTCATAGTAGATAAAAATAGATAGTAATTCTTTTTTCATACCTTGTTATTATTATTCGAATCATGATGAACCTGAGTGATTCACGCTTGAAGGCCCGGCAGAAAATTCCGGTTCCGACGGAGGAGGGACCAATTCATCAAAATTTGATGCCTCATTCGGCGGAGTCGCATCTTTTGTTGACCGAGGGAGTTCACTGTTGGGAAGTAGCATTGGTGAACAAGCCAAGGAAACCTCAACCGCAGGGGACTTCGAAACTTGAAAATTTTCGGGGTATTCATCTGTCGCAAACGAATTACTTGGAGACAGTTCAACGCTCTTTATTGGAGACGCTACATGGGGTGTCGCAACACTGTCCGAAGTCTACAGAAAACATGATGTGATGAAAGGAGGTCCTGTTTGAACTAACAATAAGTTGATAACAATTACAATTTTCTACTCACTTTAAAATCTTTTGAGATGTTATCTGATGAAGATATCTGAAAAGTTAACATAAAGTTGTAAATGAAGAGAAAATTTTCAGCGATAGTATAAATTCTCGCCTAATGAAGTTTCTATGATTTGTTATACAGTTCTAACGTACCTCCGATTTACTTTCTTCTAACAATCTTCTTTTATCACCTTTCTGGAATATAACAATTCGATCAAGTTAAAGCAATCAGAAACAGGGCCGATTTTCCATTTCCGATTAACGTGATCTTTTGATTAAACTCACTCTGCGTCTCTTTCTAATTTTCCACTTAGAAAGAGACGAAGAGTGAGTTTAATCGGAAGATCACGTTAATCGGAAGTGGTGAAATCGGCCCACAATCACGAAAAATTCATCATTTCCTGACATCTGAACCCTTCGAACCCTTAATGTACGTTATGTGCTCAATTTCAGGTTGATATCTTAAACGCTGCACAATTATTAACAATTATTAATGTAACTGACCGTATTTCTTTTTTCTTCTTCGTTTTCTTCTTCTATGTGCCTCTTTCTCTTTTTTAGCAAATGACCTTGCTGTTGTGATGTTTTATTGTGACTGCATGTTTGCTCTCGTTTCTCTTCTGTGTCTCTCTCAAAACATAAACCTTCCTTTTCTTTGCCTCCGTCTTTTTTGTTCTTATTTTCCATTGTTTCCTGCCAAAGATCGTTTTTGTGTGTATGCGAAATAAAATCCATTATTGTATTGTCAAAAATAACGAACCTTGTTTTATTCAGCACGACTTCAAGGTCCATAAAAAAATCCCCAAAAAGTTATTTTTACAAAGCGCCTTAATGTACAGGAATTGTCGAGTCAAAACGTTTACAATTTTTCTGTATGCTAATCTACGAATCTTCTACATTCCCAAATTTTTTGGAAAGAAGGCGATGTAGTCTTTGATTCCAGTAGAAAAGTGTATTACTTTGCATTGAAAATTTTCGGCGTTAACGACTAGTACATCCCCTTCTGTGTCGTGTACTTCAAACAGATGGTCCAATTGTACTCTTCCCTTAAACATCCACGGAGTTATTAACATTTCACGACCGTATAGGTAACATGTATTGTTGACAAGTACAAAGCTGTGAATTTTAATTATTTTTTTTTATTTTAATTGTACTACAGTATCGTCTGTTTTTTGTGGACGAATGTATGAGGTACTGCGCAGAACGATTTCCTTGTAAATACATCGATTGAATACTTTAACCGGTATCTGTACTCCATCTAGGTGATTCATCATCAATGTTTGAATCTTTTCGTCGTGTCGGCCTGCACCGATCAGTGTCACACCATTATCACTTTTTACGCAGTTTACCAGACGGGTCGGTTTAAATAAATTATGACAGTAATTACGACAAGCAGACACCGTTGAAGCATCGTTGATATTTGATTGAATAAATTTCTTTTTTAATACTGAATTTGCAATTTGATGGCTCACACCGTGAGGCGCATTGATTTGGCGTTTGAAATAAAATATTCCATTTTCAAAAGGAAATGTTGAACTTGCCCATAACGGCCCACTTTGTCTTACAGATTCACATAGGTGCAGCATTGAATGCAGATTGAATGTCATAACTTCCTCCCCGTACAGAATTTCACACTCTCCCACAAACTGAAGCAAATCACATTCACATTTTTGAAGCTCTGCTTCGCTGATCTCGCTTTTCAGCAGGGTGTTAACGCTCCGAACAAACAAAATATAAGATTCGAAACATTCGTCGTTGAGTATCCCTTGGAAGCATGGTACACTGTCAAATAACAGCCATAATTCCCATTCCGATGCTTTCCACTTTGGTGCATCTTTTATCGGCCTTACCAGTCTGTGAATTTCATGCGGTCGCTTTATTTTTGATCGACGGTTATTTATTTCCTCTCTATCACTCGGCTTTAAATAACAATTTCTTGAGGCTGTAGTCCATGTGCTCCATAATTGTTTGGCTACACCTAGTAATACACCATGCATGTAATCTGGGGGGAGACCCCAAACGCAATTAAAATGATTCATCCGCAGCAGTTTCGACCGACCTTTTACGCCGTTTATCGTTAAGCCGGCGCGATGAATCCTTTCGACTTTGTCAACGTCTTGTAAATGACTTTCGTGTGATCTTAATTTTGGATCGATGCGACATATTGGATATCGCATTGCACTACCATCATAAAATCCATATGCATAGCACCAACTACATCCGTAATGTCCGTTGAACTGTACGCGAAACTGTACAACCGGACGAGCTACTGAGTCCATGCATAGTAGAAGACAGTAAAATTTATAGTTAACCTTCTCCACGGTCAATCGAAGTGTAAAATTTACTCCATTATTCATTAGATCTTCAGCCTGATCAATGAAAATTGATAAATACATCTTCATGAATTCAGGCTTCGGCTCTTTAGAAGTCACAAATAGTCCACCAAGTATGACGTTACGAAATCGAACGCGAGGACTCAATTCATTAATGTGAAGTTGGATTGGCCAGATGCTACGACTTGAACTCTTAAACATTGGAGCGCCATCTGTGTTTACATTATAAGTTAAAGCTCCCGGTAAGAGTTGTTGGACTTTCTGGTACAGACGACTGTCATATATGTCACGTATTAATCCATCAGTCGGTGTTTGTTTTATTGATTCAATGGTCTCCAATAAATCTGATTGCATGCTTGCATCACTCAGCATCATCTTCAGTTGATATTTTACATCAATAGACAGAAATTGATTCGAACTTTCTGACGCAAGTGTATACTGCTTCTTACAAGATACACATTCAGTTCGCACATGGCACATTTTTTCTGCCAAACTTTTCGAGGCTATCAGTTGGTAACAATTCTTAGTTTCGCAATAGAAATGTAATGTCATTTTGTCGCGAGGTGGATTAAAAACTTTTCCTCTTGCATAATGAGTTGCATTCCAGCATTCAAAATCAGGACCAGCTACAATCTTAACGAGATCTATCAAGTCATCTTGATTTTGGCGCGTGAGATTTTTTGTCACTGCATATGTTTCTATCATTAGCAATACATCCGATACCGTAAGATGAGATTTGGGAAACATCACGGTGGTACCATGCATCTTATCAGTATTGAAATGCAGATTGGATTCGTCTTGGGATTCGTCCCGGGATTCGTCTTGGGAATCGTCTTCATGTGCTGAAGTTGATTCACTTTCATTATTTTCTGATTGGCTTTCGCTCGAAGATAGGTCATCGGCTATTTGTTCAATGGAATCTTCGTTTGGATTTTCGTCCAGTAACATATAATTACGATCGTCAGTAGGTCCAGTAGAAGCATTCGACAATGTGTCGAGAAGGAAATCATGTTCCTCGTTCAGTGGAAAACCAATGGTTGGTACTTCATTCTCCGACACAACAGAAAAAATAAAATTATCTGCAGAATTTGACGTTCCCGGTTGACAGCTTGAGACATTCGTATGGGGTATATTACTTTCTTCATCACCTAACGCATTCAACACGACATTGTATGAAATATTTGTGATACTTTTGACAATTAAAATTATTTCTTAACTCAAATTCACACTGAAAATTCTTGCGTGCCATTTTCAAATAAAATAATATTTTAACAAATACACTTCAGATTGTTTTTGTGGGGACTGAATATTCTTGAATGGATTACCCACTTACTTTCTTTTTTTGCCTTTTTGGCTTTATTACGCCATCTATCACGTGTTCTCTTGCAAACTTGTGTAGACTCATATGACGGTGAGAGAATAAGCTTATAAACTTTCTTGTTTTTTGTCGGATCCATCGCAAAAATACATTCAACTAATAATTTTTACTTATTGAAACGATATTTTCTACAAGAATGAAGTGATATTAATAGATGTTCTGTATCAAACTCTAAGGAAATAAGGCAAGTGAACGAAAGCATTGAAATCGCAGTGTTGAATTTACCGGTTCCGGCATAAGTTAACGGTTTACGGCCTGTATAAACCAGCCTTAACTAATTGGAGATTATCTGACCTTTACGGAACCGATCAATAGAAGTAATATGTGCCCAGATAGACAAGCGTGACATAACATATTAATTTAAAAAAAATTTTCACATTTATTTTTAATAGAATATTTATTTGAGAAAAATATTGGGGAGCAGAAGGCAAGCATTTCAAATAATGACAAAAGTATGTAGATTATATGCTTACATATAGAACAAAGTATCGATACAAATATAATATTTGCGCATAAAAAATCTGATGAAAAACTTAATTAAAAATAAAATAACTGTATCCACACATAGTGACATAATTGGAGGGAACTCTCCATCTGACGTTTTCTTAATCATATTAAGCATAAATTATTTGCGGTTGTTAAACAACCAATTACCGTTATTAACCAGAAAATCCACATTACAAGGAGATTAAAATTGAAAAATGTTGAAAAGGACATATCACCATTTTAACAAAAAAAAAACAACAAAAATTGAACCAAAAAAATCATATTAACCAGAAAAGCTCTAATTTTGAAAATAAGTAGCGCATCTCACACAATACATGAGCTAAAGAAAAATAAGAAAACTTTGAACGACCTCATAATATAGTAAAATATTAAGTTACTAATTAGTAACCAGCATTTTTCATGTAAATACATTTACTTGGAAAAAACAAAATATTCTCACTCGTGGAGCATAACAACCAATCACCATTATTAACCAGAAAAATCACATTAAAATTAAGCCAGAAAAATCATATTAAGCAGAAATTATAGGCGGTTGTTAAACAACCAATTACCGTTACTAACCAGAAAATCCACATTACAAGGAGATTAAAATTGAAAAATGTTGAAAAGGACATATCACCATTTTAACCAAAAAAAAACCATATAAGAGTTGAACCAAAAAAATCATATTAACCAGAAAAGCTCCAATTTTGAAAATAAGTAGCGCATCTCACACAACACATGAGCTAAAGAAAAATAAGAAAACTTTGAACGACCTCATAATATAGTAAAATATTAAGTTACTAATTAGTAACCAGCATTTTACTTCATTATGAAATTAAGTAACTTCGGATTTTATATTCAGATGTATGTGTGTGTTACTTACGCTATTGTGATATGTGCTACATGTGAATACATTTACTTGTAAAAAACAAAATATTCTCACTCGTGGAGCGACGAAATAACAATTAATCACCATTATTAACCAGAAAAATGTCATTAAAATTAAACCAGAAAAATCATATTGTATTAGGCAGAAATTATTTGCAGTTGTTAAACAACCAATTACCATTATTAACCAGAAAAACTATATTGAATTTAAACTACATTAAAAACCATATTAACCAGATATTATTTGCGGTTGTTATACAACCAAAAAAAGGTAAAAATTATTGTGGGGGCATCGCCCCCATACATTTTCCAATTAAAATTTCCATGACTTTTTTAACTGTGATTGGTAAGATACAAACAATAGAGAATACACTCTGTACAGCGAGAGAAGGTTGACGGACTGCGTATAGACGGACAAAGTGTACCCGCGTACAGTAAGTACTGCAAATAGGCGTTCTGTGGGCGGAGACTCGCGCAAAACAGTTGAGTTGTTCTCCGATCCGTGGTCAATCTCTCGCTGGACCGGCTGGACAGAGTATAGAAATCCATCAACGTGTCGAAAATATACTTTTCCTAAGTTTATGGTCGGTGCAGTTTTTTATTGGAATTTAATAACTTTTATTTCAGCCGCCTTATTTTAACTAATCTCGGATTTAGAATTAAAGCCCTTGCGTTTGCATTTAATAATAAAATCTGACTAAAAAAATGGCGATATATATTTTAATGACAAATACTTTGTAACATTTTAAGACAAAAATTCTAATAAACAACATGCCGAGTCTGTAATAGTGAATGAGCACACAAAATTCTAACCACTTTAAACTTTTCTCATTTGAAAACTGTAATAGCCTCGGCATTTTCGTATTAAAATTTTTGTCAAAGTGTTACAAAGCATTTATCATTAAAATATTTATCGCCAGTTTAGATACATCAATCTTACAACATTTTAAATATAAAAGAATTCTATAAAAATACAATATTATTAGAAGGGGCTAATTTTGTGACTTACATTAGTCTTAACGACAGTTAAGACATATGTTTCCGTCATGTTACTATTAATATGAAATATTAGGTGCTTAAACAATTCAAATTGTTGGCAATATGTCAGCAACCTCACTACATTTGGCTATCTGGGTGTAGAATCAGAAACGAATTTATAAACGTATTTGTGTGCATGTACTTACCTCCGTTTCTGTACAAGCTTTCATAGCAGCTAACTTTTCCTTCAACAACTGGGTTTTGTCAATAATCTTCTGTTGTTTTTTAATTTTTTCGTCTTCGTCGGTTATCTCGGATGCAGAGAATAGAAGTGACGATGGCAGAACTTTTGGCCTCTCTTTTTCAATTCGACGTTGCAGATCCTCTAACGTTTCTGTAAATATAATTAATTATCACAGATTTGCATAAATAAGGGGGAAGGGAGTGGTTGCGTTAGTGGCTAAAGACATATACTGTACCTTCAACGAAAGCTATGGCTGCCTCCCGGTATTTATTGCCACACCTGACTTTATATAATTTTCTTTTCTTCAAAGGAGTCTGAAAGTGATGTATTTTGTCACTCTCGATGATTTCATATGCCGACTCTCCAGTGTATTTTATGTAGCAAAACATTACTGAAAATAATGTAATTAACAAAATAAAATGCCAATTGTAATGTGGGTTATGCTAAGTGTAAGAGTTAGGCCTGATATAATGTGAGATTTTTGCACAACAAATAAACTACAATAGGGGTACAGTTGTTGGCCACTCTACAATAACTTGCCACATCTTAAAAAATTAAAGATTATAAAGAAATACTATTAAAATGTTTTTAATTATAAATATAAAAATATTTAATACACATTTCTGCTTCAGATACAATTAATATTTAATTATTTCCTGTATATAAAATCCTAAGAGTGGAGCCAAATATTTTGCAGGTTTTTTAATGTTATGAAATTTATAATTTTTAGGTTACATTGCTCCATCAAAAAATATCAAAAGTTAAAAAGATAATTACCAAAAATTTTGAAAAATTAAATATTTCCAAAGAAAGTTTGTTTAGATAAAAAGAATGCTTATTAAACAAAATTTGTTTCTTTTCTTTAATTAATATGTTCATCTTATGTTAAAAATAAAATTTTCCAAAGAAAGTTTGTTTAGTTAAAAAGAATACTTGTTAGACAAAACTTGTTTCTTTTCTTTAATTAATATGTTTATCTTATGTTAAATATATGTAATAAAATATTCAATATAAAAAATATAATATATTGATTTAATAATTTTGATTTTTCGTGGAAAATTATTCAAGGTTCAATGACCATCTTCAATAACCAACTATTATCTGCAGTTTAACAAAGCGCATAAACTATTAAAATGTATTATATATCCATAAATTATTACATTATTCTGTTTCGTTAACTGCAACGCTTAATATCTGTAACAAAAATAATTTATTAAAGCAGAGAATAGCTGGTATGTGAAGAGTACATATTTATACTAACTATTCTCTACTTTAACAAATTATTTATGTTACAGATATGAAACGTTGAAGTTAACAAAACAGAATTATATAATAATTTATGGATATATAATACATTTTAATAGTTTATGCGCTTTGTTAAACTGATAATAGTTGGTTATTGAACCTTGTTTCGTGCTGCATTCCCTATGCCGCATAATTATCATTTTTTTATATTATGTACAAAAGTCGCATACGCGCATGCTCTGGTGACGTAAAGTGCGCGAAATAAAAGTGACTTTTGTACATATTAATTGTTAAAGTTGACGACTGTTCAGGTTATGAATAACCTGTCATACCGACGAAATGTAGCGACATGAGCATGCCCGCTCATGTCGCTACATTTCGTCGGTATTTCATAATGCTGCCTGCTTTCATTCTAAATAATCGCGCCTTCTCTCGGTGAAATTTGTTATAATATACTTTAAAATTACCATCTCTGCCGCCGCGCCGCCGGCTCCGTTTATATTTCAGCCGCGCGTTCTCCACCTGCCTCGCTCATCGTCGGTTGCCGCGCGTGTTCCTCACCGCGTGCATTTCTGCGGGGCAACGAGGGAACACGAGCACAGCGTCACGGAAGTCCCGTTTAACCTCTCAAACTCTGATTTACGAAGCGCCCGACTCGATACTTAGATACAATGTCGGCAGCACCGCTATATACCGCGAACACACACTTGTTAACCCTTTCGAGTTAACGCCCGTTAGTAGGTATACTATGAGAGTTCGAACCCATGGGGCAATGAGGGGGGGTGAGGGGCGGGGGGGTAACCGAGGGACCGAGGCCGAGGGGGATGACGTCACGCGAGGGGAAGGGGGGGTGGATGTTTTACAGGCGGCGTCTCATATTACAAAGGAGGGTGAGGGGTGTTGACGTGACGCGGGGGAGGGGTGCCGCGTTAGGGTCGCGTAGGGTGCGCGCGGGGGACGGGTGCCGCGTTAGGACCGCGTAGGGTGCGCGGCGGAGGGGTGCCGCGTTAGGGCCGCGTAGGGTGCGCGCGGGGGAGGGGTGCCGCGTTAGGGCCCACCGTGTCGGGCGCCGCCGCCCGCGCCGCCGCCCGCGCCGCCCGCGCCGCCCGCGCCGCCCGCGCCGCCGTAGCGAAACATACCGGCGTAGAAGACGGCTGTTATTGTTATTGTTATTGGTTTCAGCGAGCGCGTCGCTACATGTTTCAGCGAGCGCGTTGCGACATTTTTCACGCATGTAAACAAACAGTGTCTCACACTACAGAAGCGAGCGCCGACGTTGTGGCGAACGTAACGCTTATATCGCTCGAGCGGAAAATAAAGTACGTCGTGATTCAGACCTGAAAAATACTTATTATATTTTTTTCTTTTACGTATGTAGTCATGCATAGTGGAGGGGAAAGGAGATAAGAAATAAAACATTGTAACGTACATATACGTATAATTTATTTATTTTTATAAGTTTTATAAAAAGATTCCACTTCGTTCTCATGTTTCGACCACCAGTTAAATATTTTAAATACGTTTTGCAACGCGCAATTCTTCGTATGTTTTCCGCATCGCACAGTATTAGCGGCATCCATATTGTTCAAAGAGTCGATGTCTTCGTAATCCGCATCCAGAGTCTCGACGATCATTTTCTTTCTCGCAAAATCTTCGAGCAGATCCACCAACCATTCGCGTTTCTGGATTCCCTTGACGTACACGAGAGTCGGCGGCGTTTCGTCGTCATCATCATCATCCTCTTCCATACCAAACACGGCCGATGTAATGAGACGTTTTACCATGCTGTACGGCACGTTTCCGTCGTTCCATCGTAATCCGTGATGATTTTTGATCAACCAGATAGCGCATGATTTGTCGGAATTCATGAGGAGATTCCACGGCATGGGACGTTCAAAGATGTAATGCGCCAGAACGGTCCCCTTTCGCAGCACCGCCACCTCCTTCACGACAAACTTCATTCCGACGAGGAAACCTTGCAGGTCCACGAACGTTGGTACGGACATGAGATTTCTCTCTCTTCGATGCGTTACTCGAGAAGAATGACGCGCAAATATGCAAACGTCTCGCGACACTTTTGATTTATACCCTGCTCCCCTTCCCCCTCTCTTTATTAATAGTTGTTTTTTTCGACGTTGCCGCGACCGCTCAGACAATTTTGCGCACCACGTTGGTCAACGGGTTGTATTGAATAACGCGATCGTGTATGATGAGACAGTACGCTGAGGTATTCGGTGGTACATTCACCATGCAATCAAATTCTATTCTGACATCCACGGTGGCAGTTTTGACAGATTCGTTTTGTCGAGAGCAATCGATGACCACTATTGGAGCGTACAGTAGAAAATTCGGGACATCGAGACACGGCTGAACGTTCTCGCGTCCGTAATACGCTCTACTGAAACGTGTATACATATCGTACAGAATCGCCCATCTGTGTCTACCAAAGTCCAAATTCATGTCGTCATACGGATAGAATTCAGAGTTTAGATAGAGTTTTACGTTGGTCAATTTGCAATGATCGAACGTTGTTACTTCTCTGCTCATAACGTTCTTCCGGCCTGTCTGCAGAGCAAATATGACGTATCGCGGTTTTTCGAGCTGAGCCGCGGTCTTGATGGCCCACGAGTGCTTGGTCGTGTTCTGCAACAGGGGATACTCGTACAGATCCCACGAACGGAAACTCATACTCAGATATCGTCCGTTTTCCAAGGCGCGCAGCATCGACAGTTTGTTGATCTCGTTCAGCAACACGTGAGGCATTCGCCATTGTATCTTGAGTACGTTGATAGCAGGAGTCAACGTCGGATTTCCCACCAGGGAATTGTTATCGTTGCGCGATCGTATCAAGATCAATTCATGACGCGCGTTGATCACCACGCGTTTGTAATCCTCGCAAAATCCCAGTAACATGCTGAGCGGTACGTGAAAAGTAAAGTTTCTTCGCGTAGAAGTGATGTCCGCGTTATTGAACATATCCTAGCCGGCGTTTTTCAGAATCATACTCGCGCCCAAAGACAGCGACGCGTAGTTCTTGAGCGTTGTTGTTATTCCTACGTTTCTGTTGCGATCAATCTCCACGCCGTCGAGTTCATATCGAATTTCATCGAACATAAACGCGACGGCATTATTCGCCAATACCACGTTATCGGGTTCACCGTCTACTCTGTTCACCGTCAATATTCCTTCGACGTAGAGAAAAACTTTCGCACGGCAACGTATACAGATCCTGCTGTTGTATGGGTATTCGTATCTCATCGCTATACTCGAACGTTGTGTTGGCGTACGCATTGTACGTGTGAGTCTTGATCTTGACGATGCGATCGTCAAAGACAGGCTCGCTTCCGATGTTAAGGATATCGGTCATGTTTCCTCAGATATTTCGCACCGCGAATCCCAAAGATTGTAGGAATTCAACGTTCGACGCTGTGAGCTTCTTTCTCGTATTTTTAGCGTAACCTAACGCTGGTGATGCAAATGATCGGACGATATCGTCGATCGCTACCGTAGTGTAGATAGTGTTATCTCTCGCGTGCTCCGAGTCCGTCAACACGAGCATCTCATATATGTCGCGCACACTCACGCGCGTTATCGCTGTCGCCGTCGTGCGTGCAATCTGACGGTGATTTCTTCGCCTCGAAAGTCGAGCAATCGTCCGTCCTGATCCACGATGCGTACCGTTAGATCCGTAATGCTCCGTGCGATGATCGTGTGAACAGGTTTGCCGTTGCTGTACGCACCCGCGGTCACGTTACACTCTAGGCGGATAATGTTTATGTTGATGATATTAATCGGTAGGTCCGATCGGTGCCATTTTCCCGGCTGCAATATGCGCTTCGACGAGAATCCCAGTAGTGATCCAATGTTGTTTGGTCTGCTAAAGTTTACTCTGAAAGCGCAATTAATCTCGCTCTTCATCGTGTTGTAATTAGCACGGAGCACTAGCGGATATTTTACAGCCTCGTCGTCCTCGTACTCCGCGTTGTCGTCGTCGTCATCATCGTCATCGTCACCGTTCACGCGAGCGGTCTCCTTTCGCGCGATATCCGCGACCGATGGACGATTCTCGCTGATGGAACGAGCTACGCGTCGTGGGCGTTTCCGTGAAACAGCGCGTTTCAAAAACTCGTGTATCGCTCGTATCTCGTACGATCCCTCGGGTATCGTGATTTCCGTGTCATCCTCGTCAAAGTAGAATTTATTATTCGAAGAATTAACGTTCGGTATCGTGTGATAAGTCTCAAAAACCGTTCTCAAGGACCGAGCTCGTAGTCACCAGCGCTCAAATCTACGGCGGGAAAGTAGTGCACCGCGAGACTGCTGTTCCCGGTCAGCGTGAATGTCATAGACATGTCGGGAAAACTGTTCGACTAACACTGAGTCTCCACGGCGCGTCGTCAGGCTTTAAATTCACACCGATCGTTGTCGATCGTCAGGAGAAATCGCAGGCACGCTTGTCCGCAAATATTCTGATCGTATGTCTGAACGGGCCTGTGATTGTTCTCCACCTTCGTCACGCTCGGTCCGAAATATCGCGTCAACTCTTTCGGCGGTCGAAGATTACCGAAACTGTCGAAATACATCGCGCGGTTTCCCCTCTTTGCGTACGCTACCCAGTGAGTACCGGGGCCCGCTGCATCGTCCAAATTTACAATACCGCTCTCGTTTCGACGTATACCGCTGATCGGTAACGAGTCACGCATGAAAACACCCCTGAAGAACGGTACGCGCATGTGTTTCGCCAGTCGATTCAATTGCACGTTAGTCATAATACCCGTGGGCATTTTCAACGTCTCTTTGACGTTTTTTTTTTCTTATTCTCTCTCTTCTTCTTCGACGCAACTCCCTGTCCGCGTTTGTACGGAGCGAGATAAAGTCCGTGGCCTTCCATGGCGCGATTGTGACGTTGCATCTCTTCCAGCTGACGTCGCGCGGTTTTGCTAGCGTTCACGGCCGTTGCGACCCCGGCCGCCCCGCCGGCCAGGGAACCGAGAACTCCCAGCAAAGGTAGAAGCGGCAATACGCCGCCTCGTTTCGCCGCCGGAAGTATCCGTTTTTTCGACGCTCTCCTCCTCTTCTTTTTCACGGTTCGCAAACCCATTCCTAATTTCCGCTTGGCATTCATGGCCGTCCAGATGGCTGTAGCGGCAGCTCTCTCTCCGAGAGCTGAATCTCTCGCGATGACACGTCCTAGCGCCTGCTCGGCGAGTACCTTGTCCGCCGCGTGTCTCCCGGTGAGATCTTTGTTACGCGAATACGCTATGTCGTGCTCGCGACACACCGCGTCCAGTGGATTTACACCCGGATCACCTCTGGCTAATCGCTCCTTCAGCCGAGTGCCCGGACCGCAAAACTGATAGCCGGGAATGTGCAATTCGAACGGAAGTGAGCTTATCGCGCTGTTGAACAGGCCTTTGCCTAATTTGTTCGCAGGCATTCGCCGCAATTTTTTATCAACGGTGCCGGACCGTCGATGTGCGTTCGATGATGCGGTAAATTACAATGTTTCAAGCACCGACGATATTGCTGAACCTCCGAATCCGCCTTTATATGTTCCGGAAGCTTGTCCCACACGTCGTGGACGTGATCGCCACACATTTGCAACAGAACAGCCTTCGGTACAAATTGTAGCTGCTCGGCGCTGCAATCGCGAATATCGGAAGGTCTTGATAACAGGACGAATATTTTTCCGCTACTGAGCGATTCGCGGATTCGCGCACCTATAAATAGACGTCCGATCCAGCCCTCCGGTCAGCAATGCGAAAAAAAATGAGATTCGTGCGACAACCGCTGGCGATTCGCGTGACGAACTGCGACGACAGATCACGGTCGATGGCGGGTAACGCGGAGAAGCGCAGACACGGTACGATGTTTCCGGCCACTATACGCGCCATCATTTGCGGCCCCTCGAATTGCGGTAAAACCAACGTTCTGATAAGCTTGTTGGAAAGTCCGCACGGTGTGCGTTTCGAGAACGTGTACGTGTACTCAAAGTCGCTCCAGCAACCGAAATATCGATATCTGGAGAAGTTATTGACGTCGATCGACGAAATCGGCTACTTTACGTTCTCAAACAACAGTGACGTCATTCCGCCGAGCGATGCGTGTCCAAACTCAATATTCGTCTCCGATGACGTGGCATGCGACAAGCAAGACGCCGTGAGAGGGTACTTTTCAATGGGTAGGCATTCGAACATCGATTGTTTTTATCTCTGTCAGACGTACACGAGAATACCTAAACATCTGATACGCGATAACGCGAACCTGCTGACCCTGTTCAAACAGGATTGTACCAATCAGAAACACGTGTACAACGATCACGTGAATACCGACATGTCGTACGATGAATTCAGCGCGCTGTGCAGCGACTGTTGGCAGCGCAAGTACGGATTCGTAGTGATAGACAAGGACAGCCCGCTCAACAATGGCCGATACAGAAAAGGCTTTAACATGTTCGCGATACCGCAAAAGCGGTCAGTCGTCGTCGGTATCTCGTCGAGGTAAAACGTCGGAGAGAGTGTCTCTTTACGTATTTCTATGATGGCTGCGATCGACAAGAGCATGGATATCAGCGAGCGCGAGAAGGTTGCGAAGAAGATTGCGAAAACGAGCGAGTCGATTCGCAAGAAACTTCGCGCTATGAAGACCGGGCCGAGCCGTTGCAAAAGATTGCCGATAAATCGATCGCGGTGAAGAAAGAGGAGCCGGAGAGCGACGCTGAGATCGAAACGTTTTCCGAGGATGCAACGCCGAGAAAGAGAAAATGGTCGGATCACCCGCCGGCATCGCGTAAATCTAGCCAATCGAAACGATCGAAAGCTTCACTGGATGTGCCACCACCGATAACCTCTACACCGATAACCTCATCTCCACCGATATTATCTCCGCCATACGTAACGGCGAGAAAAGTGCAGCCTACAATAAAGTTTGAATTACCCGAAAACATACCTGTTTTCGAACTCATGGACGACTCAGAGCTTGCGACGTCTATTCGAAAGAAGTTGGAAACGCCTGAGGGTCGAGAAGCGTTGCACGATACCTTGGGTCCATTGGGCCAAGAGTACATCGGTGCTCTTATGGGCGTCAAGCCAAGGAGCGATATAGATACCGTGTACGGCGTTTATCTCGGCAACGATGGATTGATGCTCGGGAATAAACGTTTCAAGGTGGACACGGTGGATAACATACATATCGGTGACGTAAGTTACATCGGCACACCCGGTATTTACGAGTTGATCTTTAAAAACAAGCCTGATGAAAACATGTACACGGAGGAGGATATGCAAAAGTACATGAATATACCGTTCGAGACGAGCACTCATAGAGCCAATCACGATCCTCTCGGGCGAGTAAAATCCAACAGGGGATACAAGTACACGAATATAATCAAGAAATTGATACCGCCCGCATCCATGAAGAAACAATCCGGAAAAGGATTATTCGCGCCTCGCGCGATGACGCTGACCGACAATAAGATCGATTACGTGTACTGGGACGATCCCAACGAGCTGGTGGATCGTCTACGATTGCTCGACGCTTCGCGCCACGCTGGTAACAATGCCCACGACAACGAGATCCTGTCGATCATCGAGGAACTTCGCGAAGCCGGTCTTATTATAAATTGAGCCGCGCGGCAACGAGCCGTTCAATCAGCGGTGAAATGCCGATCAACAAATTTGGTATATTCGAGCAGAGCAGAGACGCGTCGAACGCCGTATCGTATCATCAGTGGAGCGGATTAATGAGACATTTCGTGCGCGATAAAGCTCTGTGTCGCACCGCTACGGACTTTGACGCAAAGTCGCGCAAGATTCGTCGCGTGGCGCAACCGGAGGCTGACGACGACGCAGTTAATAAACTGTACGTGGAACAGAGCGTTAAGAGTGTGAGAGACGAAGCGGAATTCGAGAAGAATCGTAAAACGCGATTGGAGACTGAATTCGAAACGAATCTTAGACTTCTGAGAGATAGCGTTAAAATTTTGAGAGATCAGTTGGAGGAAATCGAAACGAATCTGATCGCGCTCAAACGAGATACGCAATCCATGTTGGACGCAAACCGAGAGGCGCTCGAGGCACATATCTTTCGATCGATGAAACCTGAGTAACGATGGCAAGCGGCAAACGATCCGGGAAAGGTTACAAAAGGCTGTCGAATAACGATGACGACGAAGGGCAACGGGCGATTCAGAAACGATCATCGAGCAGCAGCTATCAACAGACCAACGAACGGGCCAGAAGCGGCTACGAATGGTTCAGAAACAGCTGTGAACGGTTAATGAGTAGAAATAGACGACAAGCCAGCGACGACGACGAAGAGCTGAAAGAACTGAAAAAACCGCTATTGAGCGATGATGAACGGAAATAAATGGCTGATTGAATGTCATTGGTTAAAGAAAGAAAAAAAGTTTGAGATATAATTTCTTTGCACGTATTATTACACACCGTTAAAAAAACATGACATCGTTGAAATCCGATGGACGTAAAAATATCGAGAAGCGACGACTCGTCGAGGAACTGCACGCACCGGCGAGAAGAAATTTTCCCCGAAGACGCGTCATCGTGCGTGGGTACGATGACCTGTGGCAGGCTGACATCGTCAAAATGCGTCCGTACTCGCGTTTCAATAGAGGCTACCACTACATACTTACCGTCATCGATGTGCTGAGTAAGTACGCGTGGGCCGTGCCACTCAAGAGTAAAGGCGGAAGCGAGACAGCTGACGTTATCGCTAAGATAATTCGAGACAGCAAGAGATGCCCGAAAAACTTACAAACCGATATGGGGAAGGAATTTTACAACGCCGACGTGCAACGTCTCATGAGAAAACACGGCATCAATCATTATTCTACATATTCTGTGATGAAAGCATCGGTCGTCGAGCGATTCAATCGCACGTTGAAGAACGATATGTGGAAGATGTTTACGCTCAATGGGACTTACAAGTGGGTCGACGCGTTATCGCGACTCGTGTCGGATTACAACGCGCGCAAGCATCGAACGATCGGCGTGCGGCCCGTCGACGTTACTCCCGCGATCGCCGAAAGACTCTTGAATACGGTGTACAGCGAGATAAAGATCGCGGGTCCGGCAAAGTTCAAAGTAGGCGACCCGGTACGCGTCAGCAAGTACAAGACAATTTTCGAGAAAGGTTACACACCGAATTGGACGACCGAGGTTTTTAAAATTGTTAAAGTGCAGCGTACTAATCCCGTTACCTATCTACTCGAAGACTATCGAGGAAAATCTGTAACCGGAGGATTCTACGAGCACGAGCTGCATCGCGCGGTCTATCCGGACGTGTATCTCGTGGAGAAAGTACTTCGCAGGAGAGGTGACGAGGTTTATGTGAAATGGCTGGGATTCGACGGATCACACAATTCATGGATACACAAGGACAACGTGATTTAATATATAAAGACATTTATTTGTACTGTATAAAAAATATGTATTACATACAAGTGTAAAATATAAGTATAAAATATAAGTAAAAAATATGTATAAAACGAAATATGAAATATGATATATAAGTATAAAATATAAAATACATTTAAGAAAACACATGTAGAAAATAAAATATGAAATACATAAGTATATAATATGAAATATTAAATCATTCTTTTATTATTATCCCATTTAATACAATATGTTTATTAACATCATGTCCAATATACAACATTATATTTCATACATTGCATACATACATACATACATACATACATTATATTTCATACATTACATACATACATACATACATTATATTTCATACATTGCATACATACATACATACATTATATTTCATACATTGCATACATACATACATTGCATACATACATACATACATACATACATGCTTACATTACGTTATACGTTATATTACATACATTATACGTTACGTTATACGTTATACTTTACGTTATACGTTATACATTACATACATTATACGTTACGTTATACGTTATACTTTACGATATACGTTATACTTTACGTTATACATTACGTTATATGTTACGTTATACGTTATACATTATACGTTATACATTACGTTATATTACATACATACATACATTACGTTATACGTTATACGTTATGCATTACGTTATACATTATATTACATACATACATTATATACGGTATATACATTATGTTACAAGGGTATTCGATAATGTCCCCACGGTAAGGTATCGGTCGAATCTGGTAAGATGTAACGCTTGTCATCGTACGGACTCAGAGCGATTTTCGTCTCGGACACTGTACACACTTGGTGCAGTTTCGATCGTATACACGACTGGCGACGAGTCATTTCAATTTCATCGTTCAGACACCGCGTGTAGTGGTCGAACGTTATAGTACGCGCTACGACGTTACTCTTGACACCTTTTGCTTTCTTAGTGTCTTTTTTACCATCGACTCGCAAGGCGTACATTTTCGCCCTGAGTCCGACGAATTCGGTCATGATCGCGCCGTTATTTTCGTCTTTCATCAAGCCCGGCACTTTCTTGTGCTCAAGCGGTATACCGTACGCGTTGTCGACCGGGTAATCGCTCGTATCAAACCTAGCGATATCACGTTTCACGTTATCGTACACATCCTCGCACTCTATATGGTAGATCAAACTGTCAGTGTCGGTGTACATAATTTTACATTTGTCGCTATACAGAGGAGACATGTACTCATGATGAAATTCATACAAACATATCTTTGATATGTCGAAAATGCACATGCCTACGTAGATCGGTTTGTTAAATTTCACCTCGAGTTTGCGCATTTCTATTGCAACCAAATTTTCCGAAAATATACTTCTACTATGAAAATTTGGTTTAGCGATCATTGCCTCCGCGCCGTATCTACCCTCCCAATGAGTCAATAATTTTACGTCTACATGATTACGCACATTCTCCATCGTTTTCCCGAAAACTGCGTTATTCATCAGTTTATATAAATTTTTTTCGAAATCGTTTGTCGCGCGCGTTCTAAATCGGGTGTTTAATTTGATGTAATCGCGGAGCCATGGAGATTGAGCGAATTGCAATACGCGATGTATTTTTGTAACTCGAAGGCCATGGCGCGTGCATTGCTGAAGGTTGCGATAGTGTATGACGTAGCGCTTCTTATCGCACACAGTTGCAAGGAGCTTGACCTGCCGCGCGCCTGGCGGCTTATCGCGCGTCGGACAGAACGGTAGGTCAGCGTGCGCGTCGTGTTTATTTTGCGGATACTCCAGATCGACCTCGAGAATATAACCTGTGGGCGAATTCGTATCGATCGCGCTAAAATCAAAATTCGAAACGTCTTCGATCCATCGAAAATCGGCGTACGGTAGTGGTTGGCACATTGCCCAACCGTACAAGTTGTTTACGTCGAAATACATTAGGTACGACGATGGTTTTGATGGATCGTACGACTGCATGTATTTGTTATTGGCTCGCGCGTATCTTCCTGAACATTGACTCATTCCACCGCGAATACCGCGTTCGATAAACATAACCATATCTATATCGGTTAGCAGTTCAAAATTTACACGAGTATGCTTCAACATGGCGTCCCATGTAAAACCTGGCAATGTGTAGTAATAAGCGGGGTCTAGTCCGTAACTTTTGATGCAACTGTCACGGAAATTTTCGAAAACGTCGGCCAATAACAATACATCTGTTTTTAAATACAGATCGCTGTATTCTCCCAAGATTCGAACGGAGAACCGCTGCCATACGTTCACGGCGTGCGCGTAATCACTCTCGGATACAGTGTCACCGACCAATGAACTGTAAAATGATTTGCGTGGCGGTAAACGCGTGTCCTGCAACTTGTCCACGCAATCCACGTATTTGTACGGAAAGACGCCTTTTCGCGTCAATAATTCTAAATCGTGGACTGATAATTCAGAAAATTTTGAACGTACAATTTTTAATT
Organism: Leptothorax acervorum; assembly: GCA_035220615.1. Classification (NCBI taxonomy): domain Eukaryota; kingdom Metazoa; phylum Arthropoda; class Insecta; order Hymenoptera; family Formicidae; genus Leptothorax; species Leptothorax acervorum. The sequence continues at coordinate 42,263 of JASTWQ010000546.1, forward strand.
TGTCCTTATCGAGGAAGGATGCCAATTTTTCGAGACTAGTGTTGAGAAATTTTAACGAATCGATGAACCGTAACTTTATATTGTTTCGCGAATCTGATTTGTCGGCTGTGTCTTTAACGTTTTTCGTCAACGAGATATATTTTTCTTTAGTTAACGGTAGTACATCGATCGAACCTTCGAACGCGGCAGCTATTTCTTTTATGATAAAACGTGCGTCATAGCCAGATAAATTGTGAAAAACTATGGGAATGAAATATGAGTCTTTATAGTTGAGATTGCAGTTTGAATGCGCGGGACCTCTGTAACGGCCGGTCAGATGGCAATGATCGCGTACTCGCTCCTCATCGTCGTTTAGTGTGAACGGTTTTTCACAAATGTGGCAGTACGTCGCGCTGTGAAACGCATGCCACTGTTCTTTCGAGAGCGTTTCCATGGGGACATTGGAGGATAAAATACCCTTTACGCGATGCGCTATTTCTTCGAGTTCGTTGGCGAACCACGCGATGCAATCCTTATCGCGGCGAAACCGATACGTACATAACGATTCGTCGTACGAGCACTGCACGTAGTATCCTATGCTAAATACCTCGTGGTGTTGATATGCGTACGTCAACATTCTCTCATCCACGTCCATCTTCTCCAGGGTGCATTCGAGATCGGCGTACACGACGAACGGAAGCCGCTCCTTCCTGTTATAGTTGCGGAAGCTCAGCCATTTGTCGTCCTCGCTCGGTAGTCGGATGGCGCAGTCGTTCATCTCACCGCAGTCTACCGTGTGCGATTTCAACTTGTAGCTCGTGTGGAAATAGTGTAGACGTCTGCAAAAAATTTTCAATTTTTTAAATAAAAATATAACATATCGTATACTTTGATTTTTAAGTGTATACTCACCGATCGCAAAAATATTTCATGCCATTGTGTTTGTTCACTTACGAGCTTACGAGGCGGAACAGGTTCTTTATCCACGCGAAATGTCCCACGTTGTAGTCTCGCGAGTCTTGCACGTACAGCAGATTGACGTGCTTTTCTCTCTTCCGGTCGGTGAGCCATATCGGTAGAACGGTTAGCGTTTTATGTTCCTCGATGGTGTAGACATTTATCGATACGTCATTGAGTCGTTCAAATGTACTAATTCCTTTCAGAGACATAGGAAACTCAATGTCTTGTACATTTAACATGGTTGTATAATGCGGGTACAAGGATACCCGTTCCGCATGTTGCTCGACTGGATACAGCGCGGCGACCACCGACCACGCGAAACACGCATTGTCCGTGGATTGCACGTTAATCACAGCTCTCTTCATCATTATCCCTCGCGGTAATTCCAGGTGACATCCCGCGCGCATAGGATCATATCTGTTGATATTAATTGTAAGATCGAGGATACGCGATAGGGCCCACCCGCTATCGCGCTCCTGGAACTCTTCGAGTTTCGCCAGTGTGGGTTCAATAACGTGTCGCTCGTACCACTCGCGCATATCGGATGTACAAAAGAGATCATAGTTATTCGTGTTCATACTCTTATTGTCACGTTTATCGCCCGTCACAAACTCACCGTTGAACACGGTGTTCACTTTCACGCTGTTGTGTTTGTTTATAGCGTCTTGCACTTTCTCGAGCACTACACTAGCAGCGTCCACCATAAATTGTCGCGGTTCGATATAGTCTGTGTTAATCACCGCACCAGTCCGTATACGGTTTTCGAACGCGGCATCGATCTCTCGCCAAACGAGTCTTTCCGCGTTATTGCCGCCGCCACTACTGGTGCCCGCGACCACCAAATCACCACCGCTGTGTACAAAACGTCTGTCTAATTGAATTTTCGCACCCTCGAGTAGTCTGACATTCGATACCAATATATGTCTATATCCAGGCCAGAGCCGCGGACGCTTGGCGCGACAGTGCTCTTCGAGCTGTTCAACGGTTTCCTCGCATCGCTGTGCCCACGTGAAATACTCGCTCAAGGTAGCGACTTGGCGCGATTGCTCCAACAGTTCGCGCGCAATTTTCTTGAGGTTTTCCATGTTTTTGAGTTTTATAGTAATGTTTTTTTTACATCACGTCACAAATTTCTACGGAGCACTTGCACGTGACTCTCTCACACGATAAACAAAACCGTTGGCATCCTTGAACGTGATAGTGCATACTCATAAAATGATTAAGACTGAAGTGGGGGGCATCTTTGTAAGTAAGTCGCCAAAGAGCATCATCAATAGCATTGATATCGTCACAATCATCAATTGCGTTATCATCAACAGCGTTTTCAAGATAAATCGCTGGATAATTCCAATTGCATCTATATACCGAAGACTCCAAGTTGTTTATCACCGCCAATTCGACGTACTTCCCAATATCTGTACGAATCTGAATGTACAGAGTGTCAAAGTCATATCCCTCGATCTTTTCAATAATTTCCATCGCGCAACGGTTGTAGTATGCTTCATCGCGCACTTTAAAATAATATGGAATATAACGAACTGTCCATCTACTGCATCTTAACATTCTTAGGTCTTCTTCTTCCTCTTCTTCCTCTTCTTCATCTAGCATATGTTTCCACAAGTGTCTGTACGCTTTACGTCTCAGGTGATAAGGCCAGTCATATAGATGCTCAGTGTTGTTGATAACAACTCCTTGTCTGACTACGCGTTCACTGGTTCCGCGTATACCGAGTTCACGATCGCGAAGAAACTGCACTGGTGATATTCGTTGCACACACGTTTCTCCTCGCGGATCTTTATTGTCCTTCAAAGCATTGATGATATCTAGTCTACAAGGATGAGCATACTTGACAGAATCATTAAAGTATTCGTAAGAGCGGATTCTTTCCATGGTGCTCGCGTACACTTTATATTGTTCGATTCACGGCAATGTTTTTTTTTCAATGTACACAAATTGGACACCTATTGCATGGAAAGATTTGATATACCGGAAGTCCGCAATTGGAGCAAGACCGACCTTCTATCGCGTCGTACAGCTCAATCACGTGTCTGCGTACGGCGCCTATACATATATTCTGTATATCAGGCGCTATGTTAATCATGCATGACATACATGCACGATAATCAATGCCCAATGTGTAATAGAAAAATATTGCGCAACACTTTGTGCGTCCACTTAGCGCGAGAATCTCGTTGCGAAATACAAATCTTCCAGTGGTTTCAACAAGATCATCTCCTGAAAGGTCACTGATATAATCACTGTCATCTGACAACGCGCGATCTTCGTCGGATGACTCGTCTAAAATTTGTTCCAAATTATTGTCTATTTCCATATCGTCTATTTCCATATCGTCAATTTCCATATCGTCATTTTCCATATTGACCACTTACACATTTCTCAAAAGTATGAATTAAATAACTGTTACACTTTTTTCGACCGATATATTTTTTTCGACCGATGCGCTGGCTTTCAAATCACATTCTGTGGTTTTGAAGCCCTTCGTTCTTCGTTATATACTTTTCTTCTATCGCTTTTTTTCCCGTTTCAACTGGAGCATCACGTATCGTATCTTCTTCTATCTACTGCATAGTGTCATCAGAACTATTGTTCTTCATATGCGTTACAGAAAGGTAATATGCCTTGGACGTTGCGTTCTGCTTACGCGCTATTTTGTCCACAACGTCTAGCAGCCTGATCTCGGCGCTCGCTTCATCATACGCGCCGCTATAACCGAATGGATCTATTGCATAGTGTCATCAGATCTATTGTTCATTATATGCGTTACAGAAAGGTAATATCCCTTGGACGGTGAGTTCTGCTTACGCACTTTTTGTCTACAAATTCTAGCAGCCTGATCTCGGTGCTCGCTTTGTAACGCGCGACGCCGTAACCGAATGGCATCGCGAAATATACTCCGATAAACAATAAAGAGGACACCAGAGGACATCGCGACGTTATAATCGAACAACGTCGCGAAACTTGTCCTGACACGCAACCCTGATAAACAATTCTTCCTAGAAAAAAAGTGATAAAGACGACACCAAAGGACATCGCGCCGTTATAACCGAGTGACGCCGCGAAACATGTCCCGACACGTTTACCGAAACCCTCCGATAAACAGGTCTTCGTAGAAAAAAATGATGATCATGACCGCGACACCGCGACGGTTAAATCATTCTCATCGAGACAAACATTTTTTATCACCGATATTTAATCGTTGTACGATGCCGTAAGTTACGTGCGCCGCGACGGGCGGCAGCACGGCCGACGCGCCGTCAGCGCGGATTGCGCGCGTCATACCTCACCCCCCAAGAGCGCGAGCTTCGCTGTTTACCGCGGGGCGGCTGACTTTCTCGCGAGAAGAAAGCAAACAGAAGCCTTTATATACAACACCCGACGAGGGACAAGCGAACTCTTGTAACGAATACCTCCCTCGGGATACCGGGTGTTGCAGGTGAATACAATCGAAATTTTGCATACAGTATGTCGAGTAACGACCACACTGGAACGATCAGAGTCGACCCTCCGCTCTTGCGAGCGTCGAGATAGACTTGATCTTCGACAACTTTTGAAGTCGGCGGAGTCCGCCTCTCCCACCAAGCCGGCAGCCTCTGCCTGCAAGGTGGTGGATCGAGGTCACGGCCACTCCACTCAACGAAGAGCAGGAGACTCTCGCCAACCGCGTAGACGAACACGCCGATGACGACCAAGGAGGTCTTCATCACCAAGGCACGCCAAGCACGGAAAAGAACCTGCGCCTCCACCTGCGCCTCCACCAGCCGTACCAGTTGTGCAGGTAGCACCGTGGATTGTGGGCATTAACGATCCCCCATTCGCAAACTTACAGCTAAACAAGCTGCTAGACTGAAGCTCTTGTTCTAGATGTTTGAATTTCTGGCGCTCGTGAGCGCCAGCCTTAACAGATCTAAATGTAAATATAGATCTAAGAATAAATTATGATTTTACCAGCTTAACCACGCTTAGAATCTGTCACCTTCTCTATCCTCGCTACGTACCTCCGAAACATTTGGTCCTTCGAGCCGGATATATTGTCAGAAGGACAATCCGGCGCTTGCAAACACGAATTACGCACTCCGCTGCCATTACAGCAATATACGGAGGATAGTGAGGTGGAGATATTGAAAAAGCGTGACTAACGAACGGTATAAAAATGAGCATGGATGCTGAAATCATCGTGAGGAGCCAAACCGAAATACAGGGCCGTATGGCAAGAGCCTACGACAATCTGAAAAAGTAAGGGGCAGCCAAGATTACTCTAGGCACGGTAGAAACCCGCCTAGCAGCATTAGAAGCCAACTGGAAAAGGTTTGAAGCAAACCACGACGTCATTCAGAGCAATCATTGGCAGGTGCTAAGCGAGAAAGATTATTTCAAGAACGATCAATACGCCATTGCCGAGGAAACTTACCTCACGCAACGGGCAGCGTTCGTCGACCTCTTGGCTAAGTTCCCTCCTGCGCCAACCGAAAGACCCGGGGACCGGTCGATCAAGGCAAGCGAAACTACCATGCGCAAATCACTGCCGCGCATTCAATTGCCTCAGTTCTCCGGAACGTACGAGGATTGGCCGGCCTTCAGAGATCTGTTTCAGTCTATGATAGACAAGGATCCATCATTAGAAGATGTGGAAAGATTCCACTATTTAAAGACTACCCTGACGGGGGAAGCAAGCCTGCTCCTCTGTAACCTGCCCACGACGGCCGAGAGTTACTCTCGAGCGTGGGCAATGCTGAAGGACCACTACGAGAATAAACGCTTGTTAGTGCGTTCATGTTTCACTGCCTTCACCTCGTTGCCAAAGATGAAGGGCGAATCAGTGAACGACTTGAAGAGAATCTTCCATGGGATGCTCAATACCACGGGCTCCCTGGAAGCTATTGGACGTCCGGTCACACAATGCAGCGACCTGTTCGTCCATCTCGTCGTCGAAATACTCGACGCTCGCTCTCGAAGAGAGTGGGAAACTGCTGTGAGTGGAACTACGGATCCACCATCTCTCGAAACTCTGAGGAACTTCCTGGAACGCCGTGTACGCACCCTGAAAGCGCTCCAACCGGAGAAGAGTGATCCTAGCTCAACTGCAAAAAAGGACTCACGTGGAGCATCGCCTCGCTCAGCGCAATCTCACGTCGCAACACGTACGCCCACGAGCACTGGTCACTGCCCGTTCTGCCGGAAAGAGCACTTTATCGGGTTTTGCGAGGACTTCCGTCACAAAACCCCTGCTGAGAAGAAAGTTCATCGAGAAGACCAAGCTATGCTTGAACTGCCTCGGCAAACATGCTGTTGCCGACTGCACCTCAAAACGGAATTGCGCTGCATGCCAGGGACGCCACCACAGCGCAATTCATGATGTCTGCACCGCGACCGCTAAGGCGATCACTGCGGCATCAACTTCACACCATACGGGCCAGTCCAGGGGTCCGTCTGGTGGCGTATTGCTTGCCACCGCCCAAGTGTACTTGCTAGATCGCCACAATGAGCGCACACTGACTCGCGCACTCGTGGATCCAGGATCAGAAGTTTCACTTGTTACGGGGGCCATGGTACAGCGCCTTCGACTGCCTCGCACCTCGGCAGCAACGATCATCTATGGGGTCGGCGGGCAACAAACAGGGGTCGCTCGCGGCCGAGTTTCGCTCACTCTCTCATCCAGGGTCAGCGACTTTAGCATGACGGTCTCAGCTCTGATCCTTCCTTGCATATCAACATACGAGGCCCGAGTCGGAACCGCAAGCGCGAAGTGGGAACACCTGGAAGGTCTCTCTCTCGCAGACCCCGAGTTGCAATCTTCAGGCGGAATCGACCTGCTCCTCGGAGCGGATATTTATGCCACAATTGTAGAAGAGGGGCTGAAAAAAGGAGGCACGGGCGCCCCAATGGCACAAAAGACTGCGTTGGGCTGGCTCGTGTTCGGCGTGGTGGAAGGTACCACGCCGGGCGAAGCAGCTGCATCATTGCAATGCACCACGAAAGAAGAATTGCCAATGCTGGTACGACGCTTTTGGGAACAAGAGGAATCTGCACACCCCCCGCTGCCTCTCACCGTTGAGGAACAGGAGTGTGAGGACCATTTTGTTCGCACGCATGCCAGATTGGCGGACGGACGTTACATGGTGCGCCTCCCTCTCAAATCCACATTGCCAGACTTGTCCGAGACACGGAAGATAGCCCTGCGCGTCCTCTACAGCGGCGAGCGCAAGGGCAACGCTAATGCTGAGCTACGCAGCATGTACTCAGATTTCATGTGGGAATACCAGGAGCTCGGGCATATGTCTCTCGTACCTGCCGCAGACGACACTGACGTGGCTGGACGATGCTATCTCCCGCACCATGGAGTGCTCAAAAGGACGGGAGAATCAACCAAAATCAGGGTGGTGTTCAACGGATCCGCACGACTGCGCTCGGGAGAATCCTTGAACTCACACTTGATGGTGGGCGCCAATCTGCTACCTCCACTGCCGAACGTGCTGACAAAATGGCGACGTTCTCGCTACGTAGTGGTGGCGGATATAGAGAAGATGTATCGCCAAATTCTCTTGCATCCCTGCGACCGCAACTTGCAGAGGATCCTCTGGCGATCCGACCCCACCAACTCCGTGCAAGAATTTAATTTAAACACGGTGACATATGGATTGTCATGCTCACCGCATTCAGCAATCCGCACGCGCCAACAATTGGCAAGGGATGAACGCCATAAATTCCCACGGGCAGCTGACATTCTGGAGGAGGACACCTATGTGGACGACGTTTTTGGAGGCGACGACACCCTAACAGGTGCTCGCCAGCTCATCAATGAGCTGTCTGCGCTATGCATGGCCGGAGGCTTTCCCTTGAGAAAATGGATAGCCAATGACGCGACACTGTTAGACGACATCCCGCCGGAGCACAGGCAATTGCACGACTTCCAACTGTGGCACTCGACAGCGAGTTACGCCACGCTGGGCGTGCAATGGCACCCACAAGAAGACGCATTTAGCTTTAAGGTCCGGCCTGTTGTCGATGATACGTTCACCAAACGAACAGTGCTGTCGCACACAGCGCGACTATTTGACCCGCTTGGGTGGCTCGCACCAGTGATCATCCGAGCGAAGATACTGATCCAGTCTGCCTGGATGCAACACCTTGAGTGGGACGAACCCCTCCCCTCTGAAGACAAGCAAGAATGGCAACGTCTCCTGCAGGAGTTGCCGCTTGTATCAACGCAACGAATTCCTCGCTGGCTGCACTCAGGCAGTGAAGGCAATAACACGGAGATTCATGGCTTTGCGAACGCATCAGAAAGGGCCTACGCAGCAGCCGTGTATCTAAAGGCGTCCGCTGACGGCGGGCGGAGCATCATCACGCTCCTTATGGCCAAAACTAAGGTCGCTCCTGTACGACGAGTCTCATTACCGCGCCTCAAGCTGTGTGCGGCCGCACTACTCTCAGAGGTAACGGTGCAAATACAGGACGCTCTGAAATCCACCGCACGCATTTACCTGTGGTCCGATTCCAAGGTCGCGCTAGCATGGATTCGAGGACATCCGTCAAGATGGACCACTTATGTAGCCAATCGTGTGGCAGAAATACAACAACTCGTACCTGACGCCGTGTGGCACCACGTTCCGAGCCGGGACAACCCCGCGGACTGTGCCTCACGAGGATTATATCCGAGCGACTTGCTTGATCACAACCTGTGGTGGCAGGGACCACCATGGTTGGCCGAGGACACTCCTCGATTGGTGTTGCCTGCACCAATCCCCCGGCTGCCAAAATTGTTCCGCTGCCATGCCATGACAGCAAACAATCCACCAGATGACTTCCAGCCTTGCCGCCATGGGAATCTGAGAAGACTATTTCGTCAATCAACGAGGCGGGCGGAATGTACGATGCCGTACGTTACGTGCGCCGCGACGGGCGGCAGCCCGGCCGACGCGCCGTCAGCGCGGATCGCGCGCGTCATACCTCACCCCCCAAGAGCGCGAGCTTCGCTGTTTACCGCGGGGCGGCTGACTTTCTCGCGAGAAAAAAGCAAACAGAAGCCTTTATATACAACACCCGACGAGGGACAAGCGAACTCTTGTAACGAATACCTCCCTCGGGATACCGGGTGTTGCAGGTGAATACAATCGAGATTTTGCATACAGTATGTCGAGTAACGACCACACTGGAACGATCAGAGTCGACCCTCCGCTCTTGCGAGCGTCGAGATAGACTTGATCTTCGACAACTTTTGAAGTCGGCGGAGTCCGCCTCTCCCACCAAGCCGGCAGCCTCTGCCTGCAAGGTGGTGGATCGAGGTCACGGCCACTCCACTCAACGAAGAGCAGGAGACTCTCGCCAACCGCGTAGACGAACACGCCGATGACGACCAAGGAGGTCTTCATCACCAAGGCACGCCAAGCACGGAAAAGAACCTGCGCCTCCACCTGCGCCTCCACCAGCCGTACCAGTTGTGCAGGTAGCACCGTGGATTGTGGGCATTAACGATCCCCTATTCGCAAACTTACAGCTAAACAAGCTGCTAGACTGAAGCTCTTGTTCTAGATGTTTGAATTTCTGGCGCTTGTGAGCGCCAGCCTTAACAGATCTAAATGTAAATATAGATCTAAGAATAAATTATGATTTTACCAGCTTAACCACGCTTAGAATCTGTCACCTTCTCTATCCTCGCTACGTACCTCCGAAACAATCGTGGATATTGTTTACATATTTAATCCGCCTGAACAATGCATTCGCTTCGCATTAAGCGACGTCATAATCGAATGATGCAGTGAAACATGTCCCAACACGTTCGCTCAAAACCTTGATAAACACCTTTTCTCAGAATACGTTCTAGAAGCATTAATCCCCCACCACGTCATAATTTTAAAAAAGAAGTAGGGTGTTGCCGCGTATACGCTCCGTTAATTTTATGCGAACGGTCAGTCTTGTACAAACGGTTGACTTGCCATAACCGAGAGTGAAAAAAATATACTCCGCTGCGGAAAGCAACAGTGGTGGCGCAAGCATGAATTATTACGTGCCGCTTCCCGAAGCTACAACTCCATCGAATGTGAACAAGTAAGTTTTGTTTCATTTATAGAGTCTCCTATTTTATAATTTTTTCCTATTTTATAATTTTTCCAATTTTCTTATTTTAAGACTCATCTTGTTCTTTTTTCTACAGCACTTCGTTGGAGCGTCGTGCGGTGCGTCTATTCAACAGACGATACGCATTGACACCTACTGCTTACAAATATTTTGAAATTGGGGTCAGCGTCAGTCTGAAGCCTCCGCATGAATTCTCCTTTGTCGAATTGATCCTTGGCGACAACCGAGGAAATAAAATCGCGATGTCTTCTTGGGCGTGGAAGAAGATCATCGATAGACGCACGGATTTCGAGCGACTCGTGCGGTGTGCTGTCGGTCATGCGGTGACTATTTCGGCTCTTCCATCAGACAACCTACTATTCAAAGTTGTACACATACATCACGATAAATTTATAAAATTGTCGTCGGGCAATACTTCGTTGTACATGAAACCAGCGACTATTATGTTTTTCTTCGAACTCGAACAATGCGTCGAGTTGGTATGCTCCCAGCTACATGAGTATGCGAGAGAGGTAAATAAGAGCCTCAGCAACTTTGGAAGTCTTCTACGAACATATCGTATTACTGAAAAATGCGACGCCGTGCGTTTCTTGCACAGCCATAACTATCACGATATAACGAATATTGTAGATTGTGAACTCATAGCGCATGCTATGGATGTAATTATGTATGCTGCATCGAAAGAGAAATCTGTTGATGTAGTAGATCTAGATGAATAAATGTATACCATATATCTAAAATATCTTTTTACTTATTTAATTTTCCTTCCACATCCTCCTCATCTGTTCCTTATTAGAATATTAAAATTTAAATACCGAGCGTATGATGTGCGAACGAAAGAAAGCGAATGAGATGGGTAGAGAGAACGCGAAGAGATGCGATATCGTAACTCTCAGATTACAATAACTGACCTACTGACCGACTTAACACTGCTTAGTCACACATAGTGACCCCCTATACAGAGTCTGGACATACGCGATTATGATTGCAGCTCGGGCATCGTTGGGCGCGGACACGGGCATCCCCCTCTAAATTAAGGTAAAAACGAACGCGAACGCGGGCGGCGGCGGCGGCGGCGCGGGCGGGCGGCGCGGGCGGCGGCGCGGGCGGCGGCGCGGGCGGCGGCGCGGGCGGCGGCGCCCGACGTGGTGGGCCCTAACGCGGCACCCCTCCCCCGCGCGCACCCTACGCGACCCTAACGCGGCACCCCTCCCCCGCGCACCCTACGCGGTCCTAACGCGGCACCCCTCCCCCGCGCGCACCCTACGCGACCCTAACGCGGCACCCCTCCCCCGCGTCACGTCAACACCCCTCACCCTCCTTTGTAATATGAGACGCCGCCTGTAAAACATCCACCCCCCCTTCCCCTCGCGTGACGTCATCCCCCTCGGCCTCGGTCCCTCGGTTACCCCCCCGCCCCTCACCCCCCTCATTGCCCCATGGGTTCGAACTCTCATAGTATACCTACTCCCGTTAACGTAAAATGACCGCGCACTCTGGGTACGACCGCACGTGTCTCTCGCAGCGACGACGACGACGAATCGCGGTCCCGTCGGCGCCAGAGTACCGCAAACGTCACCGGTCATGGTATAGCCCGCCGGCACAATCGCGGCCGCACCGAAAAACCGTGGAGTCACGCACAACACGCTGAACACGCACCTCGCCGCGGGGGTATGCTAATTAATTTTACATTTTTCTTTATGCAGGATCGCCGAGACGAACAGGATCGGACCGGTACGTCGCGCACACAGATCGGCGGATGACACCGAGCGCGACCGAACAATCGCGAGTCGCGCGTCGCGGAAAACTTTCACACCGCGTACGCGTGATCCCAGCGCGCAAACATTATGATACTTTTTCTGTTCAAATTTGTACTTAAATAATTTGAAAAACTGATATCATTTTTCCATATTACGAGTCATTTAAATTAAGAAAATCTAATATAAAATTGCTTTTTTAATTTAGGTTTTCTCATAGAAAATGCTTTGCGTGTACGCAAACATTATCCGCAATTGCGAATAGATACCGTCAGCATCCGATGCGGACAGATAGAAACAGATAGTTACCGATTGAGAGGTAAAAGAAAATATGGTACATGTATAAGATAGGATCCTATCTTATCTGTATAAAAATCGCATAGATACAGATAGAATCCTATCTTATACATATATTTTCTTTTACCTCTCAATCGGTAACTATCTGTTTCTATCTGTCCGCATCGGATGCTGACGGTATCTATTCGCAATTGCGGATAATGTTTGTGTACACGCAAAGCATTTTCTATGAGAAAACCTAAATTAAGAAAGCAATCTTATACTCTTAGATTTTCTTAATTTAAATGACTCGTAATATGGAAAGATAATATCAGTTTTTCAAATTCTTTAAGTACGAACAGAAAATGTATTACTTTGTTTAGGTTTATCTTCAAATAATTCTATACAAAAGCCAATATATATTTATTTTTATTAACTTGTAATTAGTATTTTGCGTAAACATTTTGTGTAAGGAATTAAATTTTATATATGCTTGGATTACTCAGAAAACAAACTTTAACTCGGCTTAATTGGCGACGTAGAAATAGCCGTAAACTGACGTTGACGCACTTGAGCTCACATTTTGTACGCAAACATTATCCGCAATTGCGAATAGATATTTTCTTTCACCTCTCAATTGGTACCTATCTGTTTCTATCTGTCAGCATCCGGTGCGAACAGATAGAAACAGATAGATACCGATTGAGAGGTGAAAGAAAATATGGTATATAAGATAGGATCCTACCTGTATATCTGTGCGATTTTTATACAGATAAGGTAGGATCCTATCTTATTTGTATAAAAATCGTTTTTTTTTTTACTCTCGCTTTCTTTCTCTATCGTCGTCTCACTCTTATGTGTACGCAAACATTATCCGCAATTGCGAATAGATACCGTCAGCATCCGATGCAGACAGATAGAAACAGATAGATACCGATTGAGAGGTGAAATAAAATATGGTATATAAGATAGGATCTTATCTGTATCTATGCGATTTTTATACAGATAGGATCCTATCTTATATACCATATTTTCTTTCACCTCTGAATCGGTACCTATCTGTTTCTAACTGTCCGCATCGGATGCTGACGGTACTTATTCGTAATTGCGGATAATGTTAGCGTACACGTGAGAGTGAGACGACGATAAAGCAAGAAAGCGAGAGAGCAAGAAAAACTACAGAGAGCGAGATCGTGCGCGCGCGCCCGCGCGCGCGAGAGAGAGAGAGAGAGAGAGAGAGAGAGAGAGAGAGAAAGTAGAGAAAGCAAATAATAAGATGCAAAAAGATGTGCTTACCTTTTTCTGACGAATCGCGGTTCCGTCGGCGCCAGAGTGCTGCAAACGTCGCCGGCCGTGGTAGCCCACCGTGGAGTCACACACAATTCGCACCTCGCCGTTAGCTAATTTCAAGGATGCACATTGTTCTCTCTGTAGTAAGGGCACGCGCGGTTTCGCCACGCGGTAGACCGTGCAGTGTGCACACGAGCGGTAAAGCCCGTGTCAGACTACGTGTTGCGGATTGCGGATGGAAATTCAGCTAATCACACAAAAAACAGATAGGCACATACCGATATGTGCAGATATACAGTCGTTGGTCGTTGCACGGATATATTCCCGTAGAATCACGATACACACTTTTTGTACACTACACTCTTACTGCTCAAGGCTGCGTTCAAAAATTCAACCTGGGTAACTCTAAGCTATAATTTACGTCACGTATTATAGCATTAGAATTACCTAATGCCTAGTGCGCCTAGGCGTAATTTCTGAACGCAGCCCAGGAGTCACAGGACCGGTGAGTTGAGAAACAGCGCTTCAACTGAATACATTTTTTTTTTTACCGGACGGCCGTCGCGAAAAAACACGACAGTCTAATAAACAAAACATTGCTTAGCAACAGCACATAAAAACAAACTAGCGTATGTTTGACGACAGATACTCACCGATACATACAGATAGAAAGTACTTTTGCAAATACGAATACTGCCATATAGCAACCAATAGCAACCGATTAAGATTATGGCCGGTATTCATAGTCGGATCTTATATTTAAGATCGTCTTAGGTGCAAATCTTAAGATGTCATGAACCAATCACAGAGCCGTATTAACGTCTTAAGACATTACTTAAGACGATCTTGAAATAATGCCGACTAATAAGGATAATCATGAGAAAAACCAATAAACACAAGACAAGATATCTTTTCACTCAATCGGAATTATCTCATAGATTCCAATAAAAAGAAATCATTGGATCATCCTATTGAATACAATGAATAGGATACTTAGAGAATGCATATAAAATCTAATAAGAACAATTTGTTACAAAATAATATGTTAAAGTCAAAATTTGTATCAGCAAATGCTTTTAATAACACTTAAAGGTATATCATAAACTTATCAGAAATGACCGATATATCCAACGTCATACTTAAAAATCTCCAAATTTGAAAATCCCGATAGAATCTTATAAATATTTTATATTGTGTCTGCAATGCCTCATTAAATATCAACTAGCAACTGCCAATTGCTGCAGACCTATCTGGAAAATCTGCTTGATTCATATTAAAAGAGTAAATTTCTATCAGAAAACTGTGTGTTTTTGTCCTTGGATTGTCAGATTCAATTTTATAAAAAATTGGTCCCTACAGATCTGTATTTACTCATAAGACGATATAAGTGTACTTTTATTATGGATAACCTTTTGCCACTAAGATCTGATAGAAACAAATTGTGGACTTTTCGTATTAATGCGCATTCGCTTTCAAACAGTCAAGTATGTTCAAAACCTATCAATTTACAACATGTGTAAATACGTATAGAAAAATATTCAAATAGAATCGATAACTGCATATAAGTATACACAGCTGTTGATCAGTGTGTCGATGCTGTTTGGATCCAATAAATCGCACATTCGTAAATCTTAATACAATCCATCATGCACATGAAAACAATAGAATCGGATACATTCCGTAACAGATTATCCACATAGTGACCGCGTGCTCATAGGTTCCGATAAAACCAAATCAATTGTTAAAGTCTCAATTTTGTTGTACCAATAGACCAGATGGAATCTGATAGACTTTCTATCGTTATCTAAAAGTTTCTATTGGTCTTTTGCAACAGGGAATGTATCGCTTATCATCGTACGGACTCAGAGCGATTTTCGTTTCGGACATGGTGTACACTATGTGCAATTTTGATCTAATGCATGATTGCGGTCGCGTTATTTCAATCTCATCATTCAAACACTGCATGTAATCGTCAAACGTTTGTAACGATGCACCTCCTAAGCATGCATCGTTCCGGCCGTTCATCAGCCGAGCCGCCCGACCGACCACCCGTCGGGCGAAGAAAGGGGGCGGAATGCCCCCACATATCTTTTTAATTTAACAAAAGTCGGCGCACTCGCCGCCGGATATCGATTCGGGGCGACCGATCGATATCCGAGAGCGCCCGAAACGTATCGAGCGTCTTCGCGACTCCGGAGCGCTCGGCGCCCCTACTCCGGCTCGACATCCCCGCCACGTGCGTCTTCACGTCAACGCTACCCCCGCTACCGAAGTAACGAGCCCAGGGGGGTATAAAAAGGCAACGAATTTGCCTAATTAGCAGACTCCGTCGTGAGACAGTAATCCGTCCAGACCTGTCCGCTGCTCACGACTTCCAGTCCCGATCCTGCTCCTAGCAATCACCAGCCGTGTCGACGAGGTTGAGAGTACTCAGTCTCTATTCGGGAGTTCCCGTACGCCGACATCGCTTTCCTGAGTCCCGGTCGCACTGGTGAGGTTGAGCGTACTCGTCTCTTCCGAGAGTTCTCGGTTACCAGTGCCGCCGTTTCTCGCACGCTAAAAGTCCACGTCCCGTACGGAGCGTTCTCCGTACGTCGGGCGTACCCGGCCGTGGCCTTTTGCTTTCCTCGACGTGTACTGTACAGAGCGTGCTCTGTCCTGCCGGGTGTTCCCGGTTGCCGTCCACGTGTACTGCGGAGGAGAGTACTCCTCCCAGTCGGGTGTACCCGATTACACGCAGCTTCCTGGCATTATATCCACGATCCTCGTGCCGCGTATCCACACGCCATTTGCACGCATTCGCCCGTGCAAATTATACACGCCTCGTGTCACTGTATCGCGCACCTACTCGCGCCGCGTGCATGCCTCGCGCCTTTCTAGGGCATTTACGCGAATTTCCGAAATTAGGCGCCGCCCATTTACCGCGGTACTTTCACTTTCCAGCGCCGCCCCGCGTCGGCTATCGACGCGCCCATCGATCGCGAGTCGAAACATCCCGCTAGCTACCGCCGCGAGCCGATTCCGTAAATTCGGGAAACTAACGACGCCCCGCCTTGCGCTACCACCCAGAGCATATTCTGTCAAACACGAGTAATACTTGTAAAGATTGTAATACGTATGCGAACTCGCCGTATAAACTGTATGTAAACCAGTTATTTAATTAGAGCGAATAAATTATATTTAAACCAGATCTTCGAGTATAAACCCGAGTATAAGCGCTTTTTCCTCCGCACCTTTTTCTCGACCCTGACCACGCCGCGAGCTACGATCCGAGCTTCGAGAACACAGGTTGTTTTACGTTATCGTTCTCGCGACAACGTTACTCTTGATGCCTTTAACCTTTTTTGTATCTTTCTCACCGTCGACTCGCAAGGCGTACATCTTTGCTCTAAGTCCGACAAATTCAGTCATTATCGTACCATTGTTTTCATCCTTAATTAGACCTGGCCACTATTTAATGTAGACATTAAATAGACCTGGTACCTTTTTATTTACAAGCGGTATACCGTATAGATTGTCCGCGGCATAATCGCTTGTATCTTTGTGGAGGTCGTGTTTTATATTCTCATAAACATTCTCGCATTTGATGTGATATATTAAACTGTCTGTGTCGGTTTACATTACCCAACATTTATCACCATACAATGGTGACATGTATTCGTGATGAAACTCATATAAACATGTCTTGGAAATGTTGAGTATGCACATTCCGACATAAATTGGGTTGTACAATTTAACCTCTAGTTTGCGCATTTCTATTGCAACCAAATTTTCCGAAAAAATACTTCTGCTATGAAAATTTGGTTTCGCAATCATTGCCTCTGCGCCGTATCTTCCATCCCACTTTGTCAGGAGTTTAACATCTACGCGATTACGCACATTTTCCATTGTTTTGCCAAATACTGCATTATTCATTAATTTGTATAAATTTTTTTCAAAATCGTTTTTCGCCAGTGTTCTAAATTTCGTATTGGGTTCTATAATCGCGAAGCCATGGAGATTGCGCGAATTGCAATATGCGGTGAATCTTTGCTATATGGAGCCAGTGACGCGTACACTGTTGCAAGTTGCGATAGTGTATCACGTAACGCTTCTTATCATGCAAGGTTGCGAGGAGCTTGTCCTGCCGCTTACCGGGCGGCTTGTCGCGTGTCGGGCAAAACGGTAGATCAGTGTGCGCATCGTGCAAATGTTGCGGGTACTCGAGGTCGACTTCGAGGATATAGCCTATAGGTGAATCAAGTGGGATCGATGATAGATCAAAACTAGACACGTCGTCGACCCATTGAAAATCTGCACAGGGCAAAGGTTGACACATTGCCCAGCCGTACAAATTGTTTACATCGAAATACATCAAGTACGACGATGGTTTCGATGGATCGTACGACTGCATGTACTTGTTGTTGGCCCGCGCGTATCTCTTTGAGCACTGGCTCAGACCACCGCGTGTACCGCGTTCGATAAACATAACCATATCAATGTCTGTAAGTAATTCGAATGTATTTTTTGTATGTTCTAACATGGCGTCCAACGTATACCCGGGAAGAGTATAATAATACGCGGGATCGAGCCCATAACTCTCGATACATTTATCGCGGAAATTTTCAAATATATCGGCCAACAACAAGACATCGGTTTTGAGGTAAAGATCGCTATATTCGCCTAGCGTTCGAATGGAGAACCGCTGCCAGACGTTGACCGCGTGCGCGTATTCGCGCTCGGATACAGTGTCACCGGTCAAGGAACTGTAAAACGATTCGCGCGATGATAAACACGAGTCCTCCAATTGTTCGATGCGGTCAATGTACTCGTATGAAAATACACCCTTTCGTGTCAATAATTTGAAATGTTCGGTAGATAAATTTTGAAATTCCGATTTTAAAATTTTGAGCTTATCATTCTTAAGAAAAGATGCCAATTTGTCGAGACTGGTTGTAAAAAATTTATACGAATCGATAAAACGTAATTTAATATAATTTCTCGATTCAGATTTGTCTTTCGCAAGCTGAACATTTTTGGTAAACGAAATATATTTTTCTTTTGTTATCGGAAGTAACTCGATTCCCCCTTCGAACGCTGTGGCAATTTCTTCGATAATGAAATGTGAGGCGTAACCGGATAAATTATGAAATGCAATGGGAATGCAAAAAGATTCTTTATTATTTAGATTGCAATTTGAATGCGCTGGACCTCGATACCGCCCAGTCAGATGGCAATAATCGCGTACTGGGGTGTCGTCTTGCGCGAATGGTTTCTCACATATATGACAATGTGATGCGCTATGAAACTTTTCACATTCTTCGCGCGTTAAATTTACCATGAGGACATTGGTAGATAAAATTGTTTTTACACGTATTGCTAAATTTTTAAGTTGTTCTGCGAACCATGAAACGCAATCTACACTACGACGAAAGTAATATGCGGATAATGAATCGTCGTACGAACAATTTACATAATACGCGATACTAAATACTTTGTGATGCTGGTATAAATTTTTCTCCATTTCTTTCTTATCCGTCTTTGACAACACACATTCCAAGTCGGCATATACGACAAAAGGAAGCCGCTCTTTCCTGTTATAATTGCCGAATGTGAGCCGCTTGTCCTTATCGCTTGGTAACCGGATAGCGCAGTCATTCATCTCCCGACAGTCTACAACATGAGCCTCCAACTTTTCGCTCGAGCTGAAGTAGTGTAGGCATCTGTAAATAATAAAATTTTTTAATATATCTTTTATGTAAAAATTATTGCATAATTTTATTTAAAAAATGCGTACTCACCGATCGCAAAAGTATTTTATTCTTTTTTTTGCTCACTTGCGAGCTCACAAGGCGGGATAGATTTTTAATCCACGCGAAATGTCCCACGTTGTCGTCCTGCGGATCCTGCATGTATAGAAAATTGATGTGTCTATTCTTCTTATTATCGGCGAGCCGTATCGGAAGAATTGAGTTCTCCTTCTCGATGCAGTATACGTTAATGGAGATGTCGTTGAGATTTTCAAACTTTTTAATTTGCGTCAACGTCATTGGAAACTCAATGTCTTTAAGATTGAGCACCGACGTATAATGGGGGTATGAGGCTACCCGATATGTATGTTCTTCGGCTGGATGCAGAGCAGCAACCACAGACCACGCGAAACATGCATTGTCCTTTGATTGCACATTGATTACTGCTTTCTTCAGCTTTATCTCTCGCGGTATTTCCACAAAACACCCCGCATGTAAAGGATTGTACTTGTTTATGTTCACCGTCAAATTGAGTATATGTGACAATGCCCACCCGCTATCACGTTCCTGGAATTCTTCCAGCGATGCTAAGGTGGGCTCGATAACGCGCCGCTCGTACCACTCATGTAGATCGGACGTGCGAAAGAGTTCATAATTTCTCGTAGCGATATTTATATTCGCGCGTTTGTCACCCGCAACAAATTCGCCATTAAACATAGTATTTATCTTTACACTGTTGTTTCGTTGCATGATGTTCCGCACACGATCGAGTACAATATCTTTAGCATCTTCAAGAAATTGACAAGGTTCGATGTGATTATAGTTTATAACCACACCAGTCAATATGCGACTTTCGAAAGCCGTATCGATCTCTCGCCATACAAGCCCATTTTCTCGCGAGCTACATCCCGCACCCTCGTGTACAAAGCGTCTGCGAAGCAAATTTTTCAAACCTTCGAGGTTCGATATTCGAAAAATCAGCGATTGCCGATTTCCAATCGATAATCCATCGATTTCCAATCGTGTACGTTTAATTCGACTTTGCTCTTCCAATAACTTGATACACTCGTCACATCGCTGCTCCCACACAACATATTCTCCCACCGAATTTACTCGTGTAGATTGCTCCCGCACATTTTTCTCCAATCGCTCCATATTGTAATGGCCTTTTTTTCAATAAGAAACACTTTAAAAAATATTTTTGTCTGTTTCTGTTATAAGACTTTCACAACAGTTTATATCACTTTGTGCAAATGGGACACAGATTACATGGCATTATTTGATACAATGGACCTCTACATTCCGAACAGAATAAACCATCGATGAGCATATATGTACCTGTGTCATGTTTTCGAACGGCGCGAAGACGTGAAAATAGTCCACTTATTCTTACAATACACGATGAGCAAAACATTGCATGATCGGGTGTATAATAGAAATATATGCAGCACATCATTTTTAAATCGTCTAAGGTATTAACTTCAGCTTGGTTTAAAAATCGATGTATTACTTCTGTTACATCTTCCTCCATATCGCTTTCGAAACATGAATCATCCGAAAGAATTGCATCGTCATCAGACATTTCTTCTTCTCCATTGACTTCAACTTCCATTTATTCAAGAGGTGCGTTATCCTTTTTTTACTTTTTTTACATGTAATTTGGTGCACTCATGACTTCCAGTCCTCGACTACTGAGTGTATCCTCAGACTTCTTCATTTTATATCCCGCACTAATGACGCGTCCTATGATCTCAGCATTCATAAATTGGCGCTATTAAAAAATTCAAGATTTTTGCATGTTCTTGAAAATTGTATCATTTTTTGTGTCACCTTGACTTATGCGAATTTAATTTGTATGATCGCAGCAGCCGTACATCAGCGCTGTCTGAAAATGTAAGATATGCAGTTTTGCACGTGTGATGAAATCATTGCGAGACATATCGACTGTCCTTGTAAATGATATTATACCATTGACTTATGTAAAATTGTAAAATATTGAAATTATATCTAAAGTGGACTTAGTCACCATGCATGTCCGCAGCAGCCGTACATCGGCGCTTGACTTATAAATTGCAGAATTTTGCAGTTTTGCACACGTTTAATGAAGTCATCGCGAGACGCGATGACTGCCCATGAAAACGATATCATGCCATTGACTTACGCGAAACTGCAAAAATTGAAATTGTATCTAAATTGGACTTTCGTCATCATGCATGTCTGCAACCGCACATCATCGGCGTTAATGCAATATTTGCAGTTTTACGTGTGTATAAATTATCGCAGAGGATTCTAACGCTCAGTCGAGAGTCTAAAACGGTTCAAGCACATTGTGGCATCAAAACGCTCAGCAAACAACCTCCAGATATAATGGACACTGCCGGTGCTAAATATTACGTTCCGATTGGAGACGAGTCGCGCAAAAAAGAGCATAATAAGTAAGTACCGTAAATTTTTCATATATATAATTGTACATATACTTTTACATACATATATAATTGTATTTTTTCAGTTTTGATAAGCCTCGTAATACACCGCGTATCATGCGAAGAATATTTCCCTTAACACCCACATCTTACAAATATTTGGAACTGGGAATCAGCGTGGGACCTACATCCTGTGTGGAATTAATTTTTGGTGATAATCGAGGAAATTAAATAGTGTTACCACACGCAACATGGACAACGTTAATTGAAAAACGTGCTGATATTGAACGACTCCTGCAGTCAACTATTGATTCATTACTATCGATTCAAGATTTGGTTTTTCAACTCGTTAAAATACGTGATACAATAAGTGTTATAAAACTTAAATTATACAATACTTGCATGTACATGAAGCCGTCAACTGTACTGTTTTTATTCGAGCTCGAACGTTGTGTCGAGCATGAATATTTGAAGCTGTGTCATAGTACGCATGAGGTAGATGAGAGGTTTGATCTATTTGTTTATAGTTTGTAAAGTAGTTTATTTGGTGCCGAGAGAGACGATGCTGTCAAAATCTTGCGCGAAGTTTGTAATAAAACCTCTGTCATAGATTGCGAACTATTAGCTTATGCTGTGGATGAACTTTTGCGTGATGCCTTGAGACGGGGTGATGTACGTTAACTTTATGCAATATAAATATGCTTAAGTATTCCTGAATAAATGTATATGATTAAAAAAGTTTAAATTTATTATTTATCAGCCTCTCCCTATTCCAATTCGTTACAATTGCGCTGTATCATCTTTTAGATGTGTTCTATGCGAAGATGCAATTACATTTGCTTAAACATCTTTTTCTCGCGAGGATTATTTTCTCACAACAATTGTCATCTCATACGATATGCTATGTTCAACAGCGGTTTATAGTGTCACCCGCGATTGCAAGATGCAGCGGTAAGTAAAAGATTATTTTTTCATGACAACCGTCTGCTCGTTTTTGGTAATGTAATATGTCGCAGATAAATCACAAAGATCCCTCACTCTACATTTTTCAACTCCTATAAATTGAGCTCTTGCAGAGTCCTTTGCATAGTCGGTAACGAACGGGCATTAGAAAGTGAAAAAATAGAATTACGAATAGCAGTGCGATTAATTCTTCTCCATCGATCCTGAGAGCATCGAGGATTACCTGTGTGGGTACCAAACATTGGTTGTTTAAAAAGCGGGTAAAAGAAATATAATTAATTTCTATATATTTAAAAATATTTTTAAAAATTTAAATATATTAATTTTAACCGAATAAAATTTCTTAAGCGACGAAACTGGCAATCACTCCTGACAATCGTCAGGCCACTTTAGACCGAGATCCGGTCCTTTCCATCTAAACGCTTAAATTTAAGCAACTTAGATGGAGAAATTCCCTCACCCTTCCCTTAATTAAATCGATATCGATTTAATATTAAAATCACTGTAAAAACTTGCGACCCGTTTTCCTTCGGTCTCGCTAGCCGAAGGGGCGCTGCCGCAAATTCACTAAATGACAGACGGTAGCTCGGAGGTATCCGCGATAGAAGGTATCTACGGTAACAGATTCTTTCCGCTAAGTATTCCGTATGGGCGCCAGGTGCGATTACGCGCACCACGTTTCGTCAATTCGATACATAAATCTTTACAGCCCGAACGCAAGCTCAGGGCGTCGGTCCCGTTATTCGTTGTGAGGAGAGTAGGAGAGGGAGCGCAGCGCAATCAACACAAAATTAAATAATAAAGAACATTGTATTTCAGATAAAAGGGGATCAATATATATATATATCGAAATCGAGCCGCCTTGCCGGCGACCGTCGCTCAAACAACGTCTCGAACGTACGTTGCCCTATTCGCAATCGCGCAGATACCGCATACTCTAACACACGCTACCCTATTCGAAATCGCGCAGATACCGCATACTCTACTCGCGGAACGCGAAACACACACACCCGAATCAGCCACGCATCCCATTCACCCGAGTTGAACGCGAATCTCATGCTCTCTTACGCGAGAAGCATGCCCGCGACACGCGAATCGCCGCCACGCAAATTATCACACACGCACTCAGATTCACACACACAACTCGGCCGCCCCGCTCGCGGCGTACGCTAAACGACAATAGATACGGCCACTCCAACGGACGACACTTTATACTGTAACCGTCGGTATACGCGAAATGATGTCCACGACACACGCACGCGGTAAACTAATCGGTAGAATGGTCTCTATACGGCGACCATGTAATACACCCGTACTGCTTTCCCCGGTGAGAGACCGCGACGATGCTTGCATGTACCGGCAACACAATGCATCCGCGGGACTCTCCTTGAGTACGCACCACAATTTCGCCCGCGCGCGAGAGCGCGGCACGATACCTCACGGGGAGCGTTACCGCACCGCCCGCCCGTGAAATTTTCCCTGAACGGGCGCGACAACGATACGCGACACTAATCGCGACTCTAACACCGTAAACGCGAAGTACCGGTCGTCCCGACACTCTGACCGCGATATTATCCTTACAATCTCGACGCGAGAGACAAACACTTAACGGTAACAAATACACTATGCGCGAAACAACGGTAGTCCCGGCACAACGAACGCGGTACGGTAAACATAACTTATACGCAAAAACACGGAATGACCATCGGCCGCGTGAGAGTTCTCGGGGAGGGCTTTACAATATATTTTACAGGCACGATCTCGGCCGGGCTCGCGGGCACAAAGTTATTTCCGACGGAAGTCGGTATCAATGCGGTATACTAATCGGTAATTATATCAAATAAGGCCATGGCCGAGATCGAACCAACGGTAATTCGGTAGCACCGGAGTGGAGACCTTACAGTTATGTCGCTCTCGCTGCTTCTCGCCTTCCTGCCTCGGGGCTGAGTTACGGGGGTGGCTCCTCGGCTAGCGCTGGCTCGACAGTGAGGAGCGGCCGGCCCGGCGAGATCACGTTGGGCCCCCGCGCATGCGCTCCAAGCCTCCGATGTATCGTCCCGCCGATCCGTCGCGCGCGCCGTGTTCGCTGCGCCGCTTCTGGTCCTTTCTGCCTGCCCGCGATCCTTTGAATCGGCTGCCATCATGTGTGGGCCCTTTTCAGCTTTAGCCTGGTTGGCCAGACCGTGGCTATGCTGCTCGGTGTCCTTGATATCGTCGGGGAGGCGTCCGGGTCGCTCACCCGCGCTGCAGTCGCGGTGTCGCGCCCTTTCCTGTGTGACGGTACGGCCCGGGGTGTAACGTGCGAGGCATCCTGTGCGTCTCCGCGGCGGCAGGCCCCAGTGACTCGCCCGTCAGCCAGCCACTCCGTTCAGCGTTCCCCCAAGTCCTCTTCTCTCCCTCGTTGCGACATATGTCGTTACACCGGTCCTCCGTCGATCATCCGCTCCGGCACCACCTGTCTTAACTATAAAGCTCGCTCGCAAATTAATACCGCGAATAACCCTCCCGTACTCCGGTCGAGGCGCCATCCCCGACCTTCCCCTCGGCCGAGCTACCGTCTGGGCGGTGGACGCGACAATGTCACGTCACAAACTTATTGCGAAAAATATTACCCCAGCCAGGGTTCGAACCTGGAATCTCCCGCATTCCGTTCGGGTGTCTTTACCAATTCGACTACCGGGGCATGTGGTAATATTTATCGCAATAGTACATCTAAACAATCATAAGATGAAACACCGATATTTACGTCGACGGTGTATATTCAAACACGATAAGATACATTTACTTCGCCAGTGTATAAATAACCGAATAAAATTTCTTAAGCGACGAAACTGGCAATCACTCCTGACAATCGTCAGGCCACTTTAGACCGAGATCCGGTCCTTTCCATCTAAACGCTTAAATTTAAGCAACTTAGATGGAGAAATTCCCTCACCCTTCCCTTAATTAAATCGATATCGATTTAATATTAAAATCACTGTAAAAACTTATTGCGAAAAATATTACCCCAGCCAGGGTTCGAACCTGGAATCTCCCGCATTCCGTTCGGGTGTCTTTACCAATTCGACTACCGGGGCATGTGGTAATATTTATCGCAATAGTACATCTAATTAGATGGAAAGGACCGGATCTCGGTCTAAAGTGGCCTGACGATTGTCAGGAGTGATTGCCAGTTTCGTCGCTTAAGAAACTTTATTCGGTTATTTATACACTGGCGAAGTAAATGTATCTTATCGTGTTTGAATATACACCGTCGACGTAAATATCGGTGTTCCATCTTATGATTGTTTAGATGTACTATTGCGATAAATATTACCACATGCCCCGGTAGTCGAATTGGTAAAGACACCCGAACGGAATGCGGGAGATTCCAGGTTCGAACCCTGGCTGGGGTAATATTTTTCGCAATAAGTTTTTACAGTGATTTTAATATTAAATCGATATCGATTTAATTAAGGGAAGGGTGAGGGAATTTCTCCATCTAAGTTGCTTAAATTTAAGCGTTTAGATGGAAAGGACCGGATCTCGGTCTAAAGTGGCCTGACGATTGTCAGGAGTGATTGCCAGTTTCGTCGCTTAAGAAATTTTATTCGGTTATTTATACACTGGCGAAGTAAATGTATCTTATCGTGTTTGAATATACACCGTCGACGTAAATATCGATGTTCCATCTTATGATTGTTTAGATGTACTATTGCGATAAATATTACCACATGCCCCGGTAGTCGAATTGGTAAAGACACCCGATCGGAATGCGGGAGATTCCAGGTTCGAACCCTGGCTGGGGTAATATTTTTCGCAATAAGTTTTTACAGTGATTTTAATATTAAATCGATATCGATTTAATTAAGGGAAGGGTGAGGGAATTTCTCCATCTAAGTTGCTTAAATTTAAGCGTTTAGATGGAAAGGACCGGATCTCGGTCTAAAGTGGCCTGACGATTGTCAGGAGTGATTGCCAGTTTCGTCGCTTAAGAAATTTTATTCGGTTATTTATACACTGGCGAAGTAAATGTATCTTATCATATTAATTTTATTTATTAATTCTAGAAAATGAGACCGCCACCAGTAGAACCTATCACAATTAGGTTGTTGGACGGTGTTCGACCGCAAGATTATCCGGAGCGGTATTACTACCTGCTGCAATCTGACTGCGTGATCGGAATCGTCCCCTGCTATGTGGGGTACGGCTTTCCGCGAAAACGGCTGTGCGAAAGGTGCTACGCGCGTCGAGAGCAGCCCATCGGTTACGCGCGTGCGGTGGCACTCATCGCAGCTACACGCATTAAACATTTCAAGCAAGATGCGGTGTAGTGATTGTGATAGACATAAGTGATAGGCATAAAGCCTGCGCATGAGTGTCGGGAGTGCATTGAATGTTTTCTTAATTATGAAGAGTTATTTAAAAGATTTGAAAGGCGACTCCAGAACTTGGAAAGGGAGATTTATATTTAATATATCTATAGTAATAAGTATATATATGTTTATATATATCCCCCGCGCATGTATTCTGTTGCGAATATTAGTTATAAAGTTATAGTTGAGAGAGTATGGATGTGTGTTGTTAGCATGATAGTGAAAAGAATGAGAGTGGGAGAGGAATGGATGGATAGAGTATTGTAAAGAGTGGGATAGAATGCGTGTCGATAGTGGAGAAAAATGTAATATTTCTTTAAATAAAAAATGTTACATTATGTTTTGCAGATTTATACATATTTATCATTTTATAATAGTTTGTATGAACAGTTTTAGTTATGTAAGACGTTTTAGTATATTACTTTTTATAATACAATAAAAAACTGAATAAATGTATAATATGATTTAAAAAAGTTAAAATTTATTATCCTTCCACCTCTCCCTTCCAATTCCTTAAATTGCGTTAAGGGGTTAGGCCACTGTAGCGCGCATAAATTTTTAACATTTTTTTTTTGTAGGAAAAAATAATTTATTAATAAACGCAATTACAGTGCTGTTAAATGTCATTAAAAAAGTATCTAAAAAAATTTTTTTCGAATTTTTTTGGTCATATAATGGTCGACTACAGGCAATTGATCGCTTGGCGTCTTTCAAATTGGCGTGACAAATAACTTCGACAATTTTCATCCGATTGACTTCAAATTTTGATATGATTTGTCTAATTACATTTCGTAGAGAAGTACGTAGGATATTTTCGAAATATTGATTTTTTCGGAAATGGTACACATTTGAAGTAAAAAGTAAAATTTGTAGTGAAAAATTTCGTATAAAACTGCTCATAAAATTAAAAGTTTTTAATTAATCGAAAATATCCTACGTACTTCTCTGCGAAATGTAATTAGACAAATCATATCAAAATTTGAAGTCAATCGGATGAAAATTGTCGAAGTTATTTGTCACGCCAATTTAAAAGACGCCAAGCGATCAATTGCCTGTAGTCGACCATTATATGACCAAACAAATTCGAAAAAAATTTTTTTAGATACTTTTTTAATGACATTTAACAGCACTGTAATTGCGTTTATTAATAAATTATTTTTTCCTACAAAAAAAAAAATGTTAAAAATGCACGTGATTTTATGCGCGCTACAGTGGCCTAACCCCTTAATAAAATACTTAAAATTTAAATACCGGACGGTAGAACGCTACCGCGTCGTTTAATTATAACTGACTGTGACTTTCTATTTTAAACAACAAATCTTTTACTGCAATTATGCAAAATCTTAATAACTATGCATTTATTTAAAGAGCCTTATCGTAATCAAACCATGCGTGTCGATGCATCAGAATAAATTCGGCAGAGAAAAATATGCACCTGCTCTAGTAATAGATATGCGAATAAGAAAGTACATCTGAGAGCGGGAGAGAGGACGCAAACGGGAGCGGGGGGAGAATACGAGGAGGTATAGGTAAGAAGGTGAATATGAGAGAGAGAACGTGAAGAGATAAGTGGAGAGAGAGAATGTGATATGCAAGCGCGGTGATGTCACGCTGATCCGCGGTCGACGCGAGCGGTAGCGAGAGCGAGGACACGCCGAAAGGATATATGATGTGACGTCACGCGGGTTGCAGTCCGGACCCCCCTCACCGCGGACCCCCTACCCGCGGGCCACCGCGTCCTCATCCTCGCGGACCATAGCGCGGTTCCCCTCTCCCGCGGGTCGCCGCGACGTCAGAAAACGCGGTTCCCCTCTCCCCGCGGATCCTTCGCCAATCGTCCCCACTCCCTTGCCCCGCGGACCCCCTCGCCCATCGTTTCCCCTCCCTTGCCCCGCGGACCCCCTCGCCCATCGTTTCGCCTCCCTTGCCCCACGGACCCCTCGCCCATCGTTTCCCCTCCCTTGCCCCGCGGACCCCTCACCCATCGGGCATGGAGTACCCCGCGACGCGGAACCCCCCTGCCCACATTTGGCCTAGAACCCGCCTCTTACACCTACTTACATTATTCAAAATAAGGAACAAAGACAGCTTGCTACATAAGCAAATAGCCAAAAATCAGATAAAATATAACAACATGAAATCGTTTTATGCCGAGGAGAGTGGACGACAAAGTTTAATTTTAAATGCCGCTATAGAGCCGTTAAAAAAAATCAAGCGAATTCGAATAGCTGTTCGCTGTAATTATTAATCTGGAAACGCAGGCGTTTACTCCGTACAAAGTTCGATGATACTCTACATGAAAGATGGAGCACTGCCTCAGGTCTCTAGAAGGAACATTTAGATTAACAAAACTTAATAAGTCAGGACAGTCAATAAGACGGTTTATAAGCTTGAAGATAAAAGAGAGATCAAGCATCACCCTTCTATTCTCTAAAGAGAGTAAGTTTAATTTAGCTAATATGGGGCTATAGTCATGGCAGGTGATAGCCACGGGGCAGCCTGACCTACAAGCAGCCAAACGTAAAAATTTATGCTGCACTCTTTCAATTAAGGTACGCAATTAAAATAAGGAGACCAAACGACCGAGAAGTAGTCCATCTTAGGAGGAACTAGGGCGCAATACAGTAATTTCAGTGTTTAAATTATTAAAAAATTTGCCCCAGCGGAGAATGAAACCCAGTGTTCTATACGCAAAGGCGACAACCGAGTGAATATGGTTGTTGAATGTTAGGTTAGCGCTGAAAATAACTCCGAGATCACGAGCGTCACTTTTAATCGGGAGGGGCAACTCATCAAGAGTGTAGTTACATAAAAGTGGGTTTAATTTACGTGCAAAATGAATAACAAAACATTTGGAGATATTAAGCTGAAGACAATTCCTTCTACACCAGACCTCAAACCCAAATAAGTCACGCTGCAATTTTAAGAAGATTGGGCAGAAGAATGTCACGCCAGCGATTATTCGTAATCGACAGCAAATCCTGAAGAAACATTGGACACGATGTCAACGTCTCCATGTCAGCATTGAGGCCGGTGCGAAACCCGAGGAACGAGAAAAGGAGCCATACTTCGTTGGCGACTTTCTCACGGCAGAAGAGGCCTACATGACTGCATCGGACTTCCTGTCAGAAGCGTTGGAGAAATTGGTTAAACCCGTTGCGCCTTCCGCAAGTATTAGCGACTCCTCCATTTCGACTGATAGTAATAATGCGACTGTGATTCAACTGCCTCGTATATCGTTGCCAAAGTTTTCGGGTCGGTATACCGGTTGGGAAAATTTCCGCGATCTCTTTGAATCTTTAGTAGCGAAAATAATTCTCCCTCTAATGTACAGCGATTACATTATTTAAAGTCAAGCCTCACCGATGAGGCTAGTTTAGTCATTAAAAATATAACTGTAACCGACGCAAATTATCGAACAGCGTGGTCTGAATTGAAAAATCCATATGAAAATCAACGCGCGATTATTGCTTCTTACTTATAGACCATCTTTAGCCTATCTCCTATGAAGTCGGAATCTGTTGCTGCGTTAAAACTTATTCGTGATACAACTAATGATGCTCTTGCCGCATTGCGTAATTTAGGTAGACCAGTAGATACCTGGGACAATTTATTAGTTTTCCATACTGTTCAAAACTTGGATTCTCGAACGCGTAAGGAGTGGGAACTGAGTTTAGGCGATTCCGTTGAGCAACCTTACTATAAGGATTTAAATAGTTTCCTTTCTACTAGAATACGAGCCTTGGAAGCCGCTAATAGTTCAATTGATAATTCGGCTACGAAATTTAATCGTTCAACAGGAACTAAGTCCCACGTATCCGCTGTGTCCCCATCAAAGTGTTTATTTTGTCAATCACCTCATACGTTATCAGAATGTACTCAATTTAAATCACTTTCTTTTGAACAGCGTCGAGCGTTTGCGAAGCAGCAACACTGCTGTTTTAACTGTCTGCGTACAGGGCATTTCCCTCGGGATTGTCCATATCAAGGACGTTGTACACGCTGCAAACGTAGACATCATACTTTGCTGCATTATGAGAGTGACATTGAGGATATTACTACTATGGTAACGCAAACTCCGACTAAATCTCCCGCATCGGTGATCGGACACCTCGGTAAGTGACACGACTTCAACCAATCTGTCCTTAAGGATGTATCGCAGATACAATCTTAGACAAAAGTGCATGAAATTTGAAATACTCGAATATCTACGCCTAACGCCTAGTAAATCTAGATGTAAGATACTCAAATGATAGTAGGATTCTTATTTTTACTCTTAGAAAGGTATTTTTTACTTTACAAATGTTTTTTCCAGTATTATTTGCGATTTTTGTCATTTATGAGCCTAAACTTTTGGCAGTGAAAATGCCCTGATTTCAACTTTGTAACGTCAAATTATTTCAAAGCGAAAGACATTATTCAGCAGTGCTGATAAACAAATGTGACTTTAATAACGTCAAAAAAGATAAATATGTATCATATAAACGATAATTTTGAATATTATTTATTATAAACATTGTTATGCGACTCTCTCAAAAGAGACGTGACAGCGCTGTATGACTCGATTCACGTAGGTTGGCAGCCTTGCACAGTACCAAAACAGTGCGAGACTTGATGCGAGGTGCGACGTGCGAGGTTATGTCTGTTCGTTTACATTTTTACAATGTCAGACACGAAGAGTTATCGGTGGAAAGGCAAAAT
The DNA here is from genome assembly GCA_035220615.1 of Leptothorax acervorum. Lineage (NCBI taxonomy): Eukaryota > Metazoa > Arthropoda > Insecta > Hymenoptera > Formicidae > Leptothorax > Leptothorax acervorum. The sequence continues at coordinate 73,792 of JASTWQ010000546.1, forward strand.
AGTGACAAAAGCAGTTTATGAAAAAAGACTCGCTATCTCTTCACGAGTGCAACGGAGACAAAAAGTTAGCTAGAAGTAGCTTTGCTTGCCCAGCTGATTGCGACGTTGCCGCACTTTCACGAGCCATCGAGATACATTCGTGCCGACAGCTCAATTATCTCAAGTTATAATTTATTTCTTTAAAACGGTGTAGTGAAGACAATTGAAACTTGGCAGATATTTTCATCTATTCGTATACTAGATGTACAAAAAAATTCAAAATATTGGTAGCGCTCCTTCAACATTTTTTTAGCTGTTTTATCCGTCAAAATCGTCTCTTCCCATAAGAATACGTGTTAAATCAGTGAAAATTAAAATCGTTATATCTCAGCAACCGTTTAGTGGATTCGTTTCTACTTTTTTGTAGCACATCAGGAAGACTAAAAGAACATTCTCACAAATTTTTATCCACTTGGTAGCGCTTTGAAAATAGGTGCGATACATCCTTAAAGGTTCTTACTTCTAAGAAACAGGGAAATACGAGTGGATATATCTTACTTGCCACCGCCCGAGTTCTCGTAAGAACAAAGAATGGCAGATCAGTTTGTATTCGGGCGTTAATCGATCCGGGTTCAGAAGCTACATTTATTACTGGAAGGGTTGCGCAACTGCTAAAAGCAAGGCGTCAACGAACCCACGTAACGGTCTCCGGTTTAGGAGGTCAATTAACGGGTACAGCTAATTACACGGTTTATCTGGATTTAAGCTCTTGCAACGGCACTGGCCCGTCAATTCCAGTTAACGCGTTAGATTTTTCTACGCTCACTTCGTATTGCCCTGCTCAATCTATTTTCAGTCAAGATTATCCTCATTTGCAAGGACTACATCTTGCCGATTCTGATCCCTCTAGCCGAGAATCTATCGAGATGCTGATTGGCGCGGATTTTGTGACGTGACATAATCACGTCCACCGCCCAGACGTTGGCTCGGCCGAGGGGAAGGCCGGAGATGGTGTCTCGACCCGAGTCGAGGAGGTGAATTTCTATTCTTTTGTACTAACGTTTATTTTTGCGAGGCGTAAGGTGTTTGTAGGAGGAGCGCGGCGAGCGCCGCGGGGGTGGGCGGTCAGCTACCCATTGTAACGACCTACATGTCGCGACGAGGGAGAAGTCAAGCGTCGGCGGGGACCAAGCAGAGCAGCACGCCGACAACCGAGTCACGTCCGGGCCCGTCGCCAGGCCGCCCCGCGAGCCCGCAAAGGGAGCCGAGACCCCCGAGCCCGCCGCAACTGATAAGGGTACCAAGGGCGCGCCGCCAAAGCTCAAATGGAGGACGCAGCATCGCTACCGCGGAGCGGATGTGCGACCCTGGACGCCGCCGCCGTGGGCTTGTACATGGTATAAATACAAGGGTATGCTCATACCGTGTCAGACCACTGCGCATTCCCACCACTTTTTTCCAAGCTTACGTCATACTCGTGTAGCATCGGAATGAATCGGATGTACTCGGTGATTCGCAATGGCTGCGTTCGCTATTTATGTCGAGTAATCGGAGTAATTCGTTTGTGATTATTAAAGTGTGCGCAATGACGTGTAATGTGAAAGGGTGTGGGAACTATCTGGCAAAAACCAGAAAGATCGAAGGAAATAAAATAAAGTATTTTTCCTTCCCAAAGGATCCAGCACTGTGTAATAAGTGGCGTCAAGCATGCGGAAAAGAAAATATTTCACCAAAATATGGTATGTACTTTTTTGTATAGTAATATTGTATCACAGATTTCTCTTGTTTATTATTATAAACAAATATTTAAAAATAAACCTTGTTTGCTTCAGCTAGGATATGTTCGAAGCATTTTGCTGATGAAGCTTTTACGAAGCCCTTACAAGAACATCTGCTAGGTTATTCACCTACACGAACTAGGAAGATACGTCCTGATGCTATCCCGACGTTGCATCTCCATGCAGTACCTCCACTAACATCAAACGAAAATGTGTTAGCTGAAACAATGCCTTTGCCTGTATCAAATGAAGCTTCGATGGATGTTGAACAGACACCAGCATCGTCCAGTATACAAGAACAGACACCAGCATCGTCCAGTACAGAAGAACAGACACCAGCATCGTCCAGTATACAAGAACAGACACCAGCATCGTCCAGTACAGAAGAACAGACACCAGCATCGTCCAATACAGAAGATATCATGTTGTCACAAATGTAAGTTATAAATTACTGTTCCCAGCAAGCACAAAGTGTATCGTTATTATATTACTGATACATAAATATGGTTCTGGTTTGCTGAATGTAGTTTTAAAAGTAGCACTATATAGTTTTATGATTTCAGACGTCGTCTAGAAGCCCAGCTAGCCGCACTGAAGAAGACAATAGACAAAACACAAACAAAACCAAAAGACGATAAAGAACTCATGGAAAAAAAAATGACCGAGTTATTGGAAAAAATGTTTAGTCCAGGACAAATACGGATGATATTGAATCCTTTATTGCGGAAAATAAAGTGGTCTTCTGAAGATATCGCACGCGCTATATCCTTGCGATGTGTCAGCCCAAAGGCATATCGTTATCTGAAGAATGTTTTGCAAATGCCACTTCCAGGTCTTTCAACACTAAGAAGGTGGGCAAGTACAGTTAATGTCGAGCCTGGTATATTATCTTCCGTACTTTATTGCATGGTTGCAAAACGAAAATGCATGCCAGATATTGAAGGATTGGTTGTGTTAACGTTTGACGAGATTTATATAAACAACAAAGTTGCGATAGATCGTAAAGTAGAAAAAGTTATCGGTCCACATAAAACTTGTCAGTGTGTGATGGTAAGAAGCCTTTTTGCCTCTTGGAAACAACCTGTTTATTACCAGTACGACGAAGCAATGAATGTAAGAACTCTCAATAATATTATATCACAATTGCATGATGCAGGTTATACAGTCATTGCAATTACTAGTGATATGGGCCCGGGCAATCTTAAACTATGGTCACAATTAGAAATAGGCATGCCTCCCAAAAAGTCCTATTTTCAACATCCTGTATGCGATAATTTAAAAGTATTTGTTTTCGCAGATGCACCGCATCTTCTCAAGCTGATAAGGAATTATTTGCTGGACCAAGGGTTCATTTGGAAGGGTAAAACTATTGTTAAGGAAATATTGCTTAAATTGCTTTCTATTAATGCAGGAGATTTAAAAACGAGCTATAAAATCACTATGTATCATGTACAAGTACAAGGTTCCGAGAGACAGAAAGTTCTTCCTGCTGCGCAATTGTTATCAAACGCAACAGCATCTTCGGTAGAATGGTGCGGTCATAAAGGTTACCTTTCGAATTTTTCATGGCAAGAAACTGCGTATGTTATCAGACTATGTAATGACTGGTTCGATGTGTTTAACTCGAAATGTATGTACGGTAAATATACAGGAAAAAATGCGTATGGTATAAATGTTGAAGAACAGAATATAATTTTGAATAACATGACGACTTTCATCAAGGAAACTAGGATAGGAAAGCATACAACTTTGCTGCCCTTTCAAAAAGGTATTATACTCAGTAACACCTCTTTACAACAACTGCTACCGTACTTACAAGAGCAATATGGTACTTCTGATTTTCCTATTACGTATTTGATAACTTACCGTCTTAATCAAGATCTGTTAGAAACTTTTTTTTCATTTATACGTTCAATGGGGTGTGCGTACGATCATCCAACACCATTAGATTTCAAGTACCGATTAAAGCGTTATATATTGGGCAAACATTCTAGTAATGCGTTGTCAAATAAATGTAATGTTCAAGAAAGCAAATCGAACGAATCGATCTTTGTATCTCCTCTTAACTGTGATGTCGAAGAGTCTATGTTAACGGATATGCTTGCATCCTATGTTGACGAACAAGTTACTACTTTAACTAGTTAAGAAGAAGAAGAGATATGTTTTGATGAAGCATTTGAAGCTTCTGCGCTGGATCCGTGCACAATTATTCCAAGTTATGAAGAAGAACAGTTGTTACAGAAATTAGAAGATTTTAATATTAGCGAGGCTATCGAAGAAGAGGGTTTAAAATATATAGCCGGATACGTAGCATTTAGATTTAAAAGCAAAGATAAAACATTAGGTATTGAAACGCGCCAATTGGAAGCAACGGATGACCAAGATTGGCTGCAAGTTATTTCGCGAGGAAAATGTATGTATCCGAGTGACAAATTATTACAATGTGCTCATATAATGAATATTGAGTTTGCTAAATATCACGGATCCAGTTTGAATAGAGAAAACCTTATATTTCAAAACTTAGCAAAAATAATAGAACCCCAATTAAAAATTAAAATACCGAAAGAGGCATTACTATGCCTCATTAAGACCAGAACATATATTAGGCTGCGCGAAATGAACCGAGCGATTGCAATCGCAAATCACAGGCAAAAAAAAAAAAGATGTCAAAATTTACTAATAAAAAACCTGAATATTAAATATCTGCATTTATTGTTATTTGATCTTTTATTTGCATCTTTCCCCTGCATAGTTCTTTATGTCGTACGCTACAATATATTTTTTTTTGCGTCTCAGCTGACAATTCTTTTCCAATCGTTTTCCGACCAGTTTTGATTAAAACTAATAATTCGCAGAATTTTAATAATAAATGACTGGAAATTAAAATCTTGTTTTGTGTGAAATTTTTCCGTACGTCGCGATGACTCATTCAATGCACACAATTCTTTTTTCTTAATAATAATAATATTTTCTGTAATATTATATATTTAGACAAACTCACATAAAATAATTATAAAATTTGTCAAATAATAACGTTTCTAACATCTACAACGAGAGACAAATTCGGGAAACGATGAGCGTTTATCCGTATGTCACGTGCGTTTTTTATATTTATATATTTTTGTCCATATATATTTATTTATTTATAAAACAGAATTTTCTCTCACATAAATGATTAACATTATTTTGTATTCACATATTGTCTGTTTAAAATGCTTTTATAAATGACTATTACTGATTCGCTGCTTAAATGTGCCGCTCAGTGTGACGTAAGCTTGGACAAGTCACTGATTGGCTGGCTCTGTAAATATGCGCAAGAGCATACCCTTGTATTTATACCATGGGCTTGTACTGCACCGGTCAGTGGCCGAGGCCTGGCCAGCCTGGCGCACATCTATTGGACTCGGAGAGTCATGACCGGCACCGCCAGTGAAACGAGGCGACGAGCACCCCAGTCAAAAGTCCCGCGGGCGGGCGGCAGACGTCACGTGGGACGTCGTGAACGGTGAGAGCGGCGCTGAGAGCGGATCGGCGGAGCTGAGCGGCCGCGGGCGGCCGCGCATGCGCGGGGACCCGACATGGTTTCGACCGGCGAACGACTCGGCACTGTCGTGCCAGCGGGAGACGAGGGACCATCCCGGAACCGACACGAGTCCGCCCCGACGGAGCAGCCGCCCCGAGAAACGAACTACAGCGGAACCTGTAAGACTGCCACCCCGGTACCCCGTCGCGTTCCGTGTGCGACCTCGGCCTCCGCCTCGCTCTGATTACCTTCAAGTTACCTTCGCACGTACGTCGCCTCGTGCAAGGAGATTGTTCGGCACCCATTGTACCTACTACCTAGAGACGCGGACAAAGGGGACCGGCCGAGGGCGCACACCGTTCGTGTGTGTGTGTGTGGGAAATTTCCATGCGCGGTTGCGTCGGGCGTATCGCGTTGTATCGGATGCGCCCGATGGAGTGAGACCGTCGCGTCGGAGGTTTCCAGAGAGTCGCGGAATCGCAGGGGTTATTGTGTCGCCTCGCGAACGGGGAATAAGTTTGTCGCGGAAAGTATTGGTGTTGTCTCGCGAACGTCGTAAGACGTGTCGGGGGAGTTAAGTTGTGTGTAGCGTCTCGCGAACGCCGTAGGGCGTATCGGGGGAAATTTTTGCGATTATTGCGTCGCGGGCGGCCGAGGAATGTCGCGCGGGCTTTTGCCGCGCATTCGCTGGGGCCGCCGCGAACTCGAGTGCGCGTAGAGTTTCGCAAACGTTGAAAAAAAACGTATCGGGGTATTAGTGCGTCGCGTCCCGCGAACGCTATAAAGCGTGTCGTGGGAGTTATTATCGAATATCGAATATCGCGATTATCGGGTTGTAGACGCACTTGGCGGGGCCGCCGCGGACCCGGGGAATGCATGAGTGTGAGTCGTGAGCGATTATCTTGCCTCGCGTGTGTTGTGTGAGTGAGTTGTGAGTGTTGGTGTGCGTGTAAATCGCGAACGGTTAGTTGTTAATCCTTCCGTATTCTCTTTCTGGAAATATACTTGCTTATTATTATTATGAGAGTGTGTTGATTGCGCTGCGCTACCTCCCCCCTTCCCTCCTAGCACTAATACTCGCTCGCGCCCTGAGTGGACGTGCGTGTCCGGGCGATCGCGTTCGGATTGAGGTTGAGAAAACGTGGTGCGCGTATTCGCACCTGGCGCCTAAGCTTTGGTGGTGTCTCGCAAATATTTACACGGGGATCGGCCTACCTGAATACCTCGCGAATCTACCTACCGGAATACCTCGCGAATCTACCTATCGGAATACCTCGCGAAAATCTGGGGATTATCCGTCTATCTGTATGCCTCGCGAATACATAGGAAAATATCTACCTCTCTGAATACCTCGCGACAATCTAGAGATTATCTGTCCATCTAAATGGCTCGTGAATACCTCGGGAAAGATTGGTCTACCTGAATACCTCGAGAGTACCTACCTACCTAACTATCGGTGGCTAATTTGCAGCCGCGCCTCCTCGGCGGGCGAGACCGGGGAAAATCGGGTTGCAAAATTTTGGCGCTCAACGTGGGGCGTTCTCGCAAAGGAAAAGACAGTGATTGAGAGGAAATTAGAGGAGAGCAAGCGTGCGCTATCATTTACGAAGTATATATTTCTATGTGTGTGTGTCGTGGAAACGTTGCATGTTATCCTAGGTTCAAGTTGTACTTATATTGAATATTATTTCGGCCCTGGAAGGCCGGTGCCATTGAAATTTGCGCGGAATATATATGATGTATTGGGTTTCACCCGACCTTTTATGTTGATTTGCCTGTGGAAGCCGCGCGTTTTTCTTCCGTTTGTTTTTCTCTCGCCGAATTCCTAAGTGTTTACCGCGATTGGCGTGTTATTGCTGGCGGCTTGAGGACCGCGCGTTTTTCTTTCGTTTCTTTCGCCGGATTCCTGCGTGTTTACCCCGATCGAGGTGTTATTATTATTTCCGACTCTAGCATAGGATATATTTGGTTTTTGCGACTTCGGCCTTTTGTGTGTAGCGACCGACATTGTCGCGACTGGCATACGTCTTCGTTCCGCGGTATTATTGTCGGCCTTGAGCGTACGGGTGGGACGAAAAATAAAAGAAATACCTGTTGCCTTTCACGTGTGTTACCTTGTTGTTGCGCGACTTCCGCGAGTGAGTTCGAGAGGGTGAGGTCGGGATTCGCGAGATGCGGAGGGAAGGTTCGCCCCGGAAGTGGATTGATAAGTTAAGCGAGCAAGAGGTCCTCCAACACTTGGCAGATCGAAAATTAAAAACCTGTGGCATACTTCCGGTTTAGCGGGCGCGTTTACTAAAGTTTGAGAACGCGGCACTCGCGGGGATGGATTCGCCATCCTCGCCCAGCCCCGACGGGGGGGCGATCGGCCTTGGCGCAGCTGGAACGGTCCCGCCCGGGCGGGTGGAAGCGCCCGCGGATAGAGGCATACTTTTCGCCGGTTCAGGAATACCTCGGACACCACCCCGCGTGGTCTTAGACTCTAGAGCCGCTACGCCCTTTGCGAAAACGGGGGTGCAGAGGACGCCGCCTCGTCCGAACTTCGAGCTACCCCGACAGACCTTCGAACAAAAGGGGGTAGAACTAGGCCACGGGCAAAGGGGGGGAGGGGCGAGGGAACCGAATTACAATTTTCCGCGGGCCGAGTCGGTACCATTCGCGTCGGGGGGACGGTCCACGCGCGGATCCGCATCCGAAGCTTACAATCTAATGCGGAAGTGGAATATCCATTTTTTGGGAAACGAGGCAGCGACACGGAGGCCTTCCTTTTACGGATAAAGGAAGCTCGCGCTATTATCCCGATCGACGACTCGGATCTTTTCAAGTGCCTGCCACTTTTCTTGTCGGATGTGGCATTATATTGGGTACGGCTCGAGAGTCAATACTGGCGTAATTGGGACGACTTCGAGAATGCGTGGAGGGCCCGGTTCGGCGACCCAGACTATCAATATATGCTCAGGGAGGAGGTCCTACGGAGGACTCAGGGAGAACACGAGGCCGCCGCGGATTACCTGACGTGCTTGCGCGCTTTATTCGGACGAATGAGCCCTCCCTGGAGCTTGTCGGAGCAATTGATTTTCGCCCACCGCAACTTACTGCCGCGTTTACAAATCGCGATACGTCGGCTGGAATTTAATGATTTCCATGAGGACCTAGCCACGCGGGTGGAGCGGAGTTTGCTTGCGGACAAATATTATCGACCCCCATTGCCGCCGGAGCAATCGATTTTTCCGGACTTAGCGTACCACGCCCCGAAGGGAAAGCCGAAGAATCCAATCACGGTCGCCGTAGGGGAGGCCGTGGGCCGTAAGACCGGCACCAAAAGGAAAAACGCGAAACCTGCTGCGACCGCGGCCGCTGCTGTCGCTCCCGTGACCCCGACGATTTTGGACGTCGCGTTGGGAATCGGTGTAGGGGACGCCAGCATGAAATGCTGGAATTACGAAGAGACTGGACATCGCGCGCGTAATTGTACGGAAGCTCCGCAGACTCACTGCTATAAATGCGGCAAACGCTGGTTTACCACGAGGACTTGCCCTGCGTGTCCGGGAAACGCGGGAGGGAGTTTGTAGGACGGGTCCCTACGACCCCGAGTTCTAAACCCGAGGCCCGACCTGTAGATAGCGAGGTGGGGCGCTTCCATACTCTTTCGTTACCTTTGAGCCCGTCGAGTTACCTCCCCTTCGGTACCTGAAAATCCGCGTATGCGGACATCCGATATTGGCTCTTGTAGACTCCGGATCGAGCCGCACTCTCATCGGTCGCGAGGGGATGCGAATCATAGAGAGCTTAGGCCTGCCGATGGCGCGTAAGAGCGAAACGCGTATCCGTATGGCAAACGGGCAGATAACCGCGATCCATGGCGACATCTCCGTGCCGGTAGAGGTGAAAGGTCAAAGCGGCGATATGACCGTGGGGTTGTTGCCGGACTTGGCGGTGCCGTGCATCGTCGGGATGGATTTCTTAATTAAATTCGGTGTCGCGTTGGATTTTGCGAAGGCCGAGTGGTATTTCGCGGATAGACCCCGTACACGCTATCGGTTCGACAGCAAAAAGGCGTCTCCGGTTTGCGGACTAGTACAATTAACACCCGATCAGGAGAATAGGCTAGATTCTTTTTTACGGACGATACCTACCCCACCAGAAGATCCGGGGATTACGAACTTGACCGAACATAAGATCGATGTGGAGGGCCACGCACCAATTAAGCAGCGTTGCTATTTAGTGTCGCCAAAAGTCCAGGAAGCCATTCGCGCGGAGGTAAACAAAATGTTAAAAACCGGAATAATCGAGCCTTCGTCGAGCCAGTGGTCGAATCCGATAGTGACGGTAAAGAAGCCGAACGGGAAGTATAGATTCTGTATAGATTTTCGCAAAGTCAACGAGGTATCTAAGAAAGACGCGTACCCGATACCGAACATGGAAGGTGTCACGAATAAGTTGCGCAAGGCAAAATATATATCGACAATCGATTTAAGCCAAGCCTATTTTCAAATACCATTGGCTGAGGATAGTCGCGAGATCACCGCTTTTAATATCCCCGGTATGGGTCTATACCATTTTCGCAGAATGCCGTACGGATTACACAACGCGCCGGCCACGTTTCAGAGATTGCTCGACACGTTGATAGGTCCAGAAATGGAACCGTTTGCATTCAATTACTTAGACGACATAATCATCGCGACGGAAACCTTCGAGGAACATGTAGAATGGCTAAAGCGCGTACTGAACAAAATTGCGGCGGTAGGCCTAACAATAAATCGGGAAAAATGCGAATTTTGTCGACCTCAGGTGCGGTACCAAGGATTCATCGTTGGGAAGGGGGGCCTCACGACCGATCCGGATAAGATACAACCCATTATGAAATATCAGGCTCCGCGAAACCTTAGGCAGGTGCGCAGATTCTAGGGAATGTCCTCGTGGTACCGCCGCTTTATACCGCAATTCGCGACGCTTAGCGAATTTTTGACCCGTCTTTTGAGGAAAAACAGGCGCTGGGAGTGGGGGGATGAGCAGTGTCGCGCCTTCGATCGCATCCGGGAACACCTCACGTCCGCCCCGATTCTCGCGTGCCCGAATTTTGAGGAGCCCTTTGTGCTGCAAACCGACGCGAGTTCGGTAGGGTTGGGGGCCTTGTTAACGCAGAAACTGGAGGGCGAGGAACGAGTAATCGCGTATGTCAGTCGCGTACTAACGGACCCCGAGAAAAAATATTCGGTGACGGAACAGGAATGTTTGGCCGTGGTGTGGGCTATCCGAAAATTCCGGCCCTACCTAGAGGAATATAAGTTCACGGTGGTCACCGACCACAGCAGTTTACGATGGCTGCACAATTTGAAAAACCCTACGGGCCGATTGGCCCGGTGGGCCCTCGAGTTATTGGAGTATGATTACACGGTGGAATACAGGAAAGGAGCCCTGCACCACGTGCCCGATGCACTGTTCTGGATGTATGAGGGGGAGGGGGAAGAGGCCGGAAGCGTGAACGCCGTAGTGGAAGTCGCGGAATGTAAAGATACGGCCGACGAGTGGTACCGTAAGCGGTTTAAAGAGGTAGCGACCAATCCTAAGAGATTCGCGCATTGGAGGATAGTAGAGGGGCAATTGTATTTTTTGCGACCAAGACCAGTAATTTCGGACATCGTGGAGGACCTCGATCGATGGAAATTAGTGTTGCCGCGGGAGTTGCGCGCGGAGGCCCTTCGCGAGTCACACGATGCCCCTTAAGCCGGCCACTTGGGAGTCGATAAAACGTATCAGCGTGTTGCCGTCGCGTATTATTGGCCGAACTTATTTAGGGACGTAGCAAGACATTTTAGGACGTGTGACACGTGTCAACGCACAAAGGTCGAGCAAGCGGGTCCGGCGGGATGGATGGGACGCCATACGGTGGAGGGACCGTGGACAGCGGTCGCCGCGGATATCGTGGGGCCACTACCCCGCAGCAAAGCAGGATATCAATACATCCTCGTGATACAAGATCTGTTCACGAAATGGATGGAAGTCCGGGCGTTGCGAGCGGCCACGGGCCCGAAAATTAGGGAAGCCCTCGAGGATTTGATCGTGTCGCGATGGGGCACCCCGGGGACCCTCCTAACGGACAACGGTACCGAATTTATTAATAAGGTCATGAAAGGTTTTGCGGAGGAGAACGGAATAATGCACGCCACCGTGCCCCCCTACCATCCTCAGGCAAACCCAGTCGAAAGGGTAAACCGCGTTTTAAAGACGATAATCGTTGCCTTCATTGAAAAGGACCGTCGGGAATGGGATAGGCACCTATCGCGCTTACGTTTCGCCTATAATACGGCAAATCATTCGTCTCTGGGTACCTCCCCAGCATTTTTAAATTTCGGGCGTGAATTAGTACCGCCAAATTCGCTGCGCGACCGTCGCGAGGTAGCTACCAAGACGGAGGCAAGAAACCCCGCGGAGTGGTCTCAGCGGATGACGGAATTGCGCGCTATTAGAGAGTGGGTCGCGGAGAATCTGGATCAGGCAAATCAACGGCAGGCCGCGAGATATAAATTGCGGAGGCGGCCGCGATAATTTCGAGTGGGTGAGTTAGTATTAAAACGGCAGCATGTGCTGTCGTCTGCCGCGCAGAATATCGCGGGAAAATTGGCACCGAAATTCCAGGGACCGTTTCGGATAAAACGGGTGATCTCTCCGGTTGTCTACGAACTGGCACAGTCGGACGGGTCACCCTCTGGGAAGGTACATGTGCAGGACCTAAAACCCTATCACCTCCCTGTCCCATAATTTAGATACCTGAGTACCTAACCGGGATGCCGGCTGTGAAGCGCAGGGAAATCCTTCGCCTCTGGCGCGACTTTTACGGCCGCTACCGGTCGTTGTGGCAACATATACGGGAGAATGTGCCCGGAATCTGGAATGACCTGGCGGATGTCCTTCGACAGGTGGAGAATATGACGGTCACCTACAGCGGCGCCGTGGTCAGGGAGTATCCAGTGCTCCACGAGATGACGACCCAAACGCAGGAGGCGGGGTACCGCGATATGTCGGCGCAGACCGACCGGCTGGAGCGGCGCGACGTGGCGGTCCAGGCGGGGGGCGCGCGGGACGACCGGCCGGATGGGGGGGGGGGCTACTGCTGGAACTGCCTCTCCAGGACGCACACGTACCCCGAGTGTCCGCGCCCCCGCGAGCGGGAGTTTTGCTTCGGGTGCGGGGAGCCGGGAGTCACTCTGCGGGGGTGTCTGCGCTGCGGACCAGCGTACCGGGAGGCACAGCCCTACACGGCCCCGAGGGGACCACGAGACCGACAGAAGAGAAGCCGCAGCCGATCCCAGAGGCGCTACCGGCCAGCCTAACCACCCCTAGGCCCTTATATAGTTGTCTTTTTTTTTTGCACTGTGTGCCAGTACCTTGACGTTTTTTTTGGTTGTATGCCAATACCCGCGGTACCTGTGCGCCTCTACCTTTTTTTTTATTTTTACCTGTGCGCCTTGTACCTGCTAAAATGTAGTAAATTACAGTAGTGAGAAAGAAGGAAAGTGAGAGTAAGATCTGTGTCTGCCTTTCCCTCTCCGCCGCGCCCGGTCTCGTACCTGAGTCAATTATTTCACGAGAATATCTCCCTGCGAGCGCTGGAATATCTTTATTACACCTTTTGCGGTTCGCTGGGGCATAGTAAGACTGGTCTAACTCTCCAGTGTATAGCGGTTGCCCTAGTGACCGCCAAAGGGCCGTCATTATCATCTCTCCAAGGGCGAGACCAGTCTCAGAACAGAGTATGTAGTGTGGAGGCTCGATGTGTATGACTGCCTCTGTTGGGGGCAAGTGGATCTTGCGCTGAATTGGCGCGAGCGGCATGGTGGAGTTGGAGGATTCCGAATGATCGGCCACAAGATTTCCTTTTAAAGATTTCCTTTTGTGTATGACATTACTGTTCATGAAGATAAAAACTCCTACTTCATGAACAGTAATGTCATATACAAAATAAATTGTAAGGACTGCGATGCCTCTTACGTGGGACAGACGAAGAGGCAGCTGCAGACTAGATTGAAAGAACATGTGAACAACATAAAATTGGATAAATCTAAGCATTCAGTGGTTTCAGAGAATATAGTGAAATATAAGCATTCATTTGAATGGGAGAACACTCGTATTCTGGACTCAGAACAGAATTATCGGAAAAGAATAATTTCTGAAATGATACATATCAAAGAACAATCGAACGGAATAAATTTAAAAAAGGACACTGAATCTTTGGACGAAGTCTATTTTTATGTTTTGAACGAGCTCTCCACCACATTCAGTTATAAACAATGATATCGGTTGTCATGCCCTTCCGACACGAATTTTCGCGCATTTGTTTGTAAATCTTCGCACTGATCAGACACAACCACGATGACAAAGATTGTAACATTCTTCGTTGTACCTGCAGCTTATGTGAGTCTCTTTTTATCTTTAAACTCTTTCACAGTTACTTACGGGGGTGGTTTCCTCTTTTTCTGTTAGTGGTCACTGATTGGATGTACTACGGGAAATTATTAATTAGACACACATGGGTGCGTTACGGCGAGGATTGAGGGAACAGAACATCGTGAAGTCGTGGGATGTTTCGATTTAACAGGCGTTCGCTTCGACGTAATCATCATATTTTTAATCATTGCCTCATGGTTGACCACAGACCATGGAGACTACCGTTTTTGACTTTACAAGTGAGAATTGAGTCGGTTTTATTATTTAATTGTTACAGACACTTTCTGAGGAAGGCCAAGTAAGGCCGAAACGTAAATATTAATATTATACCATATTACATTAGAATAATCGCCACAACGGTCCAAGCTAGGATCTTAATAGCCTAATATTATTTTATTGTGTGATACACATATTATCTCCTCCTTCCCTTTAGTTAAATCAATTCTTACCTCCAATCCTTGAAAACTGTGCGCCGACTGGATTTGTCAGACTTAAAAACACAGCCACTGTCGGAATAGCGAAACGATTCAACTTATGATGTTAAAGAAATTATTGCGAAAAATATTACCCCAGCCAGGGTTTGAACCTGGAACCTCCCGCTTGGTTCAAACCCTGGCATATCGAATTTAGAGGCATTGAATTTAGATGGTAAGCTGCAGAATATCTATCTATCTATATTAAAACTAGCTGCAACGATATTCGCCAAAGCAGAAAAGGAGGGAAATACTGAAACTATGGAAAAGGTAAAACATAAACATAATTTATATAATAATAATAAAACTTTTATACCATTTTTCTCTGAACATGAAAGCAATATTCGCAGGAAAAAAGCTACGAAGTCTGTTATTACGGAACATAGAGAAAATTGTAAGCATGATTTTGACTGGGATAACGTATTAATTCTTGATAATAAAAAATTTTTATCCAAAAGACTTGTATCTGAAATGGTGTACATCCAATTGCAAAAAAATGATCTCAATTTACAAACGGACACTGTTTGAGTCACTTGCCGCGATAATTTCCGACTGGTTTTCCGCGGGGCAACCGATACGAGATTAACGCCCGACACGTGGTCGCGATGGCGGATCGCGCGGACAACGCACGTGGTCTCGAGAAAACCGTTTCTCACTTCCTGGATGGAAAGGCGTCCGATGACTCGTTCCCTTCGGTGAGGATGAACCGTGGATGAGTGCGCTCCGTGGTGCACCCCGTCGAGAGGATCTTCCGTGATCTCGGCAACAACGTCCGTCCGGGCGGGCGAGGAACTGCCGGATCGTGCTCGAGGGGCTTCCCGAGAGGCGCCGGGTTGAGGAGGGCCGAGCGATAGCTTCCCGTTAACGTCCCTGTTCGATTCACTTGTTAAACCGCCACGAGTTCACTTGTAGAGAAACTCCGAGAGAGCCTTAGGCGAGATGACCGTATCCGACCGAGCTGTCCGAACTTTCCAGCGAGAGTGGGGGCGTCCCCGCCGGTTGCGCGACACAGAGCATGCGAATCACCCCGAGAATCGCTCGATCAACGCTATCGATAGATCGACCGGTCGGGCCGAGCCGAGCCAATAAACCGCGAGGAAACAGAAGTCACGATTTACGCAACAGACACTGTTCGAGAACGATCTCGACCGTTTATGTTATTTTCCCTCGTCGCGCGAACGAACCTTCGGGGAGCTTGCTTTTCGCGTGATCGTCGCGTGGCCTATTGTTCGATTTCCTTGATGGGCGGTCCTTAAGTTGTTTTTCAGAAGACCAGTGACGATCGGGCGATCGCGCTCACCATACGGAGCAGCGCGACGCGTATTTAGTCGGCGCTCAGAAATTGTCGTGGCAAGCTCGCTGTCTCCGCGAATATCGAAAATTTTGGTAATCGCGCGGTGCTGCTCCGGAGGGTATTACAAGCTAGTAATCACGCTGTATTAATTATCCGCGTGTGTTGCATTCGGTAATCACACGGGATTTAATCGCCGTTTATTGCCTCTGCGACTAAACGAGCGGAGTCAAAAGTGAACAAGAGTTGGCGGATCGCGAACGCGACCGTTATCATTCGGTGACTGGAAGTGACCCTCCAGCGAAGAACTCATTCGGAGCAACCGACAGCTTGCCCGCGAGTCAAGTGTGACTCCACGCCGCGAGTGACGTCACGCATCAAGGTGATCATTCGCTCGTATCTGGACGATATTCGTGCTAAACTGGTCGCGCTCACACGAAAGAACTTTGTATTGAAATTAACTACCGTCGTTTGTGAAAATAAACAGTGTTGTTTGGCGAGTATCTGCCGAATTCTGAAATTCATCCTGTGATTGCCTACTCCGATCCTCTAGCGATCCGAATAATCGCGTAACACGCATTCCGGGCTCAGCGCTGGGCCGTTCCGGCGAATCGTCTGGCGAGTGCAATTGACACAAATATAAAATTGCGACTTGCGCGCTTACACAAACACCGAGTTTCTACACCATGCCTATTCTTCCATAATAGAGAAATCGTAAATTATACTTTTTGTTTTTCGGCGTTGTTCTCGCGACATTAGTTAGTTTATACTTATTTATTAATTTACATATTTACATTTTATGATCTTAAACTTGTAGCTGACAATCTATTTATTGTTTTATCTGTCGCGACGTTACTCATTGTTAGCACAACTCAGCACAATCAAAAAAATTGAAAAAAACAAAAAGTGGGGGGCTGACCTAAAAATAATAAATTAAATTTTTAGATCAGCCCCCATT
The DNA here is from genome assembly GCA_035220615.1 of Leptothorax acervorum. Taxonomy (NCBI): domain Eukaryota; kingdom Metazoa; phylum Arthropoda; class Insecta; order Hymenoptera; family Formicidae; genus Leptothorax; species Leptothorax acervorum. The sequence goes on from JASTWQ010000546.1 coordinate 90,242, forward strand.
TTTCGTTTTTTTTTTCAATTTTTTCGATTGTGCTGAGTTGTGCTAAGTTGTGCTAACATTGTGCTAAAATATTATTTAAAAGAAATAATAACAAAAAAAGTTACGATAAAAAAATAAATTATATCCAAAAATTATTTTTTTATCGTAACTTTCTTTGTTATTACTTTTTTTAAATAATATTTTATCACAATGTTAGCACAACTTAGCACAACTCAGCACAATCGAAAAAATTGAAAAAAAAACGAAAAGTGAGAGGCTGACCTAAAAATTCTTTTTTTTATTTTCTTTCGTATTTTTCATATTATGATTATAATATTCGAGCACAATATAGCACAAACCTAGTACAATTCAGCACAACCGTGAAAATATGTAAATTCTAAAAGTGGGGGGCTAACTTCTAATAGGTTCAACCAGCCATTCTCGTTTCTGGATTCCCTTGACGTACACGAGAGTCGGTGGTGTCTCGTCGTCATCATCTTCTTCTATACCAAACACGGCCGATGTAATTAGACGTTTCACCATGCTGTAATCGCCCATGGTGATTTCTAATCAACCAGGTAGCGCATGACTTGTCGGATTTCATGAGGAGATTCCACGGCATGGGGCGTTCAAAGATGTAATGCGCAAGAACGGTCCCCTTTCGCAGCACCGCCACCTCCTTCACGACAAATTTCATTCCGACGAGGAAACATTGCAGGTCCACGAACGTTGATACGGACATGAGATTTATCTCTCTCTTCGATGCGTTACTCGAGAAGAATTACACGCAAATATGCAAACGACTCGCAACACTTTTGATTTTATACCCTGCTCCCCTTCCTTCTCTCTTTTTTAAACTTTTCGACGTTGCCGCGAACGCTCAGACAATTTTGCGCACCACGTTGGTCAACGGGTTGTACTGAATAAAGCGATCATGTATGATGAGACAGTACGCTGAGGTATTCGGCGGTACATTCTCCACGCAATCGAATTCTATTCTGACATCCACGGTGGCATTTTTGACGGATTCGTTTTGTCGAGAGCAATCGATGACCACTATTGGAGCGTACAGTAGAAAATTCGGGACATCGAGACACGGCTGAACGTTCTCGCGTCCGTAATACGCTCTACTGAAACGTGTGTACATATCGTACAGAATCGCCCATCTGTGTCTACCAAAGTCCAAATTCATGTCGTCATACGGATAGAATTCAGAGTTTAGATAGAGTTTTACGTTGGTCAATTTGCAATGATCGAACGTTGTTACTTCTCTGCTCATAACGTTTTTCCGGCCCGTTTGCAGAGCAAAGACGACGTATCGCGGTTTTTCGAGCTGAGTCGCGGTCTTGATGGCCCACGAGTGCTTGGTCGTGTTCTGCAACAGGGGATACTCGTACAGATCCCACGAACGGAAACTCATACTTAGATATCGTCCGTTTTCCAAGGCGCGCAGCATCGACAGTTTGTTAATCTCGTTCAGCAACACGTGAGGCATTCGCCATTGTATCTTGAGTACGTTGATAGCAGGAGTCAACGTCGGATTTCCCAGTACTGCTCTTCGGATCCTTGGTTCGATTCTGATCAGTTTTCATAGGCACAGATATTACATCAAGTTCATTTATTAAATTTATTCAATAATTAGTGTAAAATAGTTCTCAATTGGGAAGTGAAAACTGTCAATTGCATATTTTATACGATACGATATTTTTCACAATAATTTGTTATCAGATTTTTTACGCTTTTTCACAAAGTAACGTAGCACATAAAAATAGTAATAAATAAGAATTAAAGTTTTCTTACATGTCAGCTAACATCAAATCCTTTTCGAGTCTCCAAGCCTCTCTGCAACTTTCACATGCTAAGTCCTCCAGCGATTTTCCCATATACCGTTCATTCCGCTTAAGCAATGTGCTACTAATGATAGGAATATTAAGTATCGACAAAATCGTGTTAATGTGTGTAGTACCAATGTCTGCGTCAATCATAGCTAAAACATAATTTCGAGAGTAAATAACAATGCGCATACAAGATAAATCTGTTTTGTTAGGTTTCTTACCGAGAGCACTTTTACCATTCACGTTGTATTGCGTGCAATTGCCGTCCTCACGCTTTTTGTGACATTTACTCGATCGAACCTCGTGAAGCAAGAGGCACGTATGACATCTAACACGAAAGATACTGGCAAGGCCGATGACATTTTCGTCTTCAACATACCGAAACGATAGTGGAGCGTCACAAGCCGGGCACCACATTTCTTCTGTTAACATTTTAATCACGACGCCCATCGACAATGGATTCCTTCGAAACCTCGTTCTGTATTTTACGTGTCTTACACGCGTTCTTGACAGTTTTCTTCCACTGGTTCTTTTTTTTCGAAGAAAACTTTCCGTTTGTATCACGGATACCTTTCGCGGGTTATGTTTACGTTTAGCAACTGCCGCTACGTGGCTCAACACAGAGGCGAGCACTGCTACCAACCTCACAAAAGTGCAATGTTGCCAAGTTTCAATCGTATTTAATATAATCGACGGAAAGTTATTAAAAAATCGACAGGTTATATGATTGTCAAGGGAGCTACCAGTAATAATCATTATTTCATTTTATCAACGGCATAACATATATTCATGCCATTTTTATATTGAAATAATTAGCAATACCACAAGTTTTCAAGTTAGCATTGGCAAAAAAGTGTTTCGTTTTGAGCTAATTAAAATATAAAAATGCATAATATGATATTTTTACTATACGTTTTATGCAATAGCAGCGTATGAAGAATAAAATGATGCTTAATACAGGTTTTTTAATGACCTAATAAAAAACTTTTCTAAACCGTCAATTGACTCAACTGGACCGCTCCAACCTCCTTAATATATTAACAGAAGAGGATCTTGAAAATCTTATTCCAAACATAGGACCCCGAAGAAAATTCCAGAGTAAAGTACAAAAATATTTCAGTGAGGTATTTATTCCACATTATATAATTATCATGATATTTCACAGTTGAGTTAATCAAATTTTTTCATAAATTAAAAACTGTCATTAATGATTTATTGGTATTAATTTTTGTAAAGATTCCACAATCGCATATGCAAGAGAAGTCACTGCAACAGGAAGAATGTGTTAATATAAAATCTGTAGGGGATAACACATTAGAACAACAGATTTTACAAGCAATAATAGTTGAAGATACAAAGAAACAAAATTTTAATGCTGATATTCAAAATAACAGTTCTCTCATATCAACACCTGAAACTTTGACTATAGTTACAACTCCAAAGCAACAAAATTTTAATGCCGATATTCCAAATAACAATTCTCTCAGATCAACACCTGAAACTGTGAATATAGTTACTCCAGTACTTAGTGATAAGAATAAAATATTTTTTATTCTATTTATTTTCCCCAAATTTTATGAATTGAATTTCTAGTTACATATTTTCAAGACAATCTTTTTTATTCTTACATTAATCCTATATTAGTCTAATTATTTTATATTAACGTAAATGTTAATAATTATAAATAATAATAAAGTATTAAAATAAATATTTGGAAAAGTATGAAATTTATTAAATATTACTAATTATTGAATGTATAAAATATTAATAAATAAATAAATATATATATAAAATAAATAGATATATTAATAAAACAAATAAATAGTAATAACTATAAAAAAAAATTATTGTAGTTATGTAATAATAACTGTTTTTTTTTTATTGGTAAAAAGTCGAACATCTGGATCAGGTGTGAAACGACGCTTAATTAGTGATGACGAATATGTAAGAAATATGACACATATTTTATATATGCATTGTGACGGGGCAGCTCCGCTGCACGTTGCAGCGTCCCCGCCGCCGCCACGGGGTGCGGATTTGCACTCGGGAGCGAGCCGAAAGAGCGACGCGAAGTTTCCAGGGGGCCTGATATTTAGATAATTGCGTACTGATCCCATTTTTTTCTTCTCTTTATTTTTATTTTGTAATCGCGGCATCTCGCCGGGATCCATCGGCGAAAACACCATCGGCGGCACATCGCGAGCATCGGGAGACGGAGCAAGGCGAGGGAGTAAGAACGCCCCGGAATCTCTGAAATGCGGCGCTCAAGGATCGTCGCGGGCTAAGCGGAGGGGGCGCGAGGAAGTCGCTGCGGCGGTGGTCCCGACAGGCGGAAAGGAGCGGCCCAAGGCACTCCGTGCGCGGGGGCGACACGACCCCGCCGCCGTACGGCGACAACACCGGGGCGGCAAGGATACCGTCCCGGAGGTCACGGGGAAGGACCCCCCCCCCCCCCCCCCGACCCGTGGCGGAGATATCACTGGGCTGACCGGAGCACCTTACCACGTGCTACCGGTCGAGCGATCGATAAATCGTCGCGGGGCCGCGAAACACCCCGCGAGGGATCATCGAGCGCGGCAGTGCGCGAAGTACCGCAGTAATAGCGGGCTCGCCCCGTATTGGCCCGCATTATCGCGCAGGAGACGTACGCACCCCCTGGGGTGGGGCGCGACGTCGATCCGCCATCGAACGGCGAACGGAACGATCCCTTTCGGCTCGTCCTCTCGTCGCGACGGGACGTCTAGAAAGTTTTGCCTGTGCTTCCGAGTAATCTTGTGAGGCGGAAGATCCAGCCCGGTTCCGGCGCCCCGTGGAGGAGACCAAGTCGGAGGAGCCGACTCGAGTGCCGGTGAGGTTGCCCGGTTAAATATTCTGTGTACAGCAACGGGAAAGCCGTCGTGTCGCGTTCGCGTTTCGTTGCCGAAACGAACTCGCGTGGGTTAATTAATGATTTTGGTGTTCGCTCGCCGTGAACGGCGTAGCAAGTTATTTCGCGACAGCGATCGGCATTGAGCGCGGGGGGCCCCTTTGGCGATCGCGCGAGCTTCATTTCGCGTTTTTACTGTGCGTATTACCGGGGTAGCGCGGATTCGTTGTCGCGTCCCATACAGCACATGATATTATTCGAATATTCTGTACTCGTACTATGAATATACGTACTGTATATAATATACTTCGAACATTTCTATAACATTTCTAGTAGTATAATATTTCTCATAAGTTCTCAGGAAGTACTTGTAATATCTGTCAGTAGTATATTATTTTTCGTAAATTCTCAGGAAGTACTTGTAATATCTCTTATTGGATGGTGTTCTCAGATGTTATAAGATACGGCGAGGTGGTCAGCAAATAAACAGTTCTAGTTTTATTATGCTCTAGAAACTTTATTCAATATATATCACACTCTCAAAGTACGACCGATCACGTCAGACAACGAAGCTCGTCTGCGTCCGACAACGACCGCTCGTCTGCGTGGCGCCCCGAGGCGCACGCCACGCGGGAGCTGCCCTCTCTATAGGCGGGAGCACATCGCTCGTTCAAAGCTCAGCTCCTCATACTCCCTCCCTTTGTGCGAGCGATCTGGTTCCTCATCTAATTTTCTTCTTTATCTGAAACATATCAAGACTCAGTTATCGAGTAAAATTAATCTCTAATTTTGTTCAAACTCTACATTCATTATCTTATCTCTTAGATATGCAAATGCTTCTAAAGGCAAAGGTTTTGTCATAATGTCTGCCAAGTTTTCTTTGGTCTCAATCCATTTGACTTCCACCTTCCCTTGATCAACACACTGTTTGATAAAGTCTCCATGAGTGTCAGCCATATGTTTTCTGTTTCCAGTTTCCTCTCTCTCTTCTAAGTTTTTCTTTATTTCTTCTAAGTTGTCATCAAACATTTTAAGTTTGTGACTTCCATCTTTCTTAGTGCAGTTTCCTGCTGCTCTGTTATCACACCAGATTGTTGCAGGCAAGAACGTTCTTCCAACAACATATCTGAGCGACTTGTCTAATGAGATTACTTCTTGACAGGCCTCACTCATTGCTAGATATTCTGCTTGACAGGTAGAAAGTGTGACATAAGTCTGTTTATGACTTCTCCATGCTATCACATCTCCAAATAATTTGATTATATATCCTCCAGTGGATGTAGAATCAATGCAGTCTCTGAAACTAGCGTCTGTCAGCGATTCTAACTCATCTATTTTACCTCTAAATATTAATCCTCTATTCGCAGTTCCTCTAAGATATCTGAAGACTCTCTTTACATCTTGCCAGTCTTCTTCCGTGGGCTCTAATTGTCTTCTTGCTAAGTAGTTCACTGCAAAAGCTATATCAGGTCGTGTAGCATTTGCTAGATACATTAGGCTTCCTATAGCTTCTCTATAAGGTACTCTTTTAATTTCTTCTCTAATACTCGTTTCTTCTAATTTACTCTTTCTGTTTTTATTGCTCACTTTTCTGGTGACCATAGGAGTGTTCTGAGGCTTGCATTCATTCATACGAAACTTTTCTAGTACGCTCTCAGTATATCGCGTCTGATGAATATACATATAACTTTCTTCTTTGTTTCGCTCTATTGTTATTCCCAGAAAGCTCCTTGGTTCCCCAAGATCCTTCGTCTCAAATGTTTCACTCAATTTCTTTTTGATTTCTTCTAATTTCTTCTGATCATTACTTGCAACCAACATATCGTCTACGTAAAGCAATACAATCACTATTTTGCCTTCTTTCCTCCACGTGAACAAGCATGGTTCATGTAGGTCGTTCTCTAATCCAAGTTTCTTAGCCTCTTCTGAAAATCTCTTATTCCATCTTTTCGGACTTATCTTCAATCCGTATAAAGCTCTATTTAATTTACACACCTTAGTCTTCTTGATGTTTTCATCCACTTCTACTCCCTCTGGAATTTCCATATATATTTCATCTTTTTCTTCCAGAACTCCATTTAAAAATGCTGTCTTAACATCTAGCTGACTAGCGTATAGTTTATACTTATTTATTATTGCCAATATAGATCTAACCAGTGACAGTCTTGAAACGGGTGCATATGTCTCTTTTAAATCATACACGTTTCTATCTTTACAACCTCTGATCACAAGTCTTGCTTTGAATCTGGTAGATCCATTTGCCTCTACTTTTCTTCTAAATACCCATTTTGAATCTATTATATTAGGTCGTCTTCCATCTAATTTCTCTAATGGTCTATCGACAAGTTTCCACACTTGATTAGCATACATAGATTCAAGTTCCTCTTTGACTGCAACTTTCCAATTCTCTCTTTCGTTACTTGATATAGCTTCTTCATAAGTAACAGGCTCTCTATTCAACGATGCCACAAGACATTGATGTAATTCATCTTCATTCTCTATATTCCGTTGAATATTTTTCACGTTAGTATAATTAGCAAAGCTAACATCTTCTATTATTCTCCGCACATTAGTGTCTCCATTATCTTCTAATTTTCTTTTAGTTTTACTTCTAGTCATTGGAGTTTCACTTTCTTTTCGTGCGACCTTCTGCTTCTGTTCGTCTAGTTGTGTTGTTTGTTTTCTCGGTCTACCTCTTTTCCTTTTCTCAGGAATCTCTAGTTTTTGTTCTCCTTTCTCCTCATCCTCTACGAATTCTTTCATCCAATTTTTATCTGAGTCTTTTTCTTCTTCTGTTTGACTGTTCTGATATACATTTTTATATGTTACCTTTTCATTAAATCTAATGTGTCGGGACTCTATAAATTTTCTTGTGCTTGGATGCCAGAGTATATATCCAGTGTCAGTATATCCTACCAACACACCTCTAATAGCTCTCTTGTCAAATTTCGACGTAGGCTTTGGTACTCTTGCATATCCAATGCATCCAAATCTCTTTATTTGCTCGAAATGACAACTTGTTTCTGATGAGAACTTCTTCAACGGGATCTCGTACTCTATAGTCTTATGTGGAGATCTGTTGTACGCATGCACAGCAGCGTCAACTGCCAACTCCCACATGCTCTTTGGTAATCCCGAGTCGAACATATATGTTCTTACTTTCTCTTGCATCGTTCTGTTGAACCTTTCTGCAACTCCATTATGTTCCGGAATGTACGGTGGTGCATATATGGCTTCTATCTTTTCTCTTTTTAACACTTCTTTAAAAGCACCTCCCGTAAATTCCTTGCCTTGATCTGACTTCACATAGCATAGCTTTTCTTCTTTTCCTAGTAGATTTCTGGCGGATATTAGGTATTTCTCTAGAGCCTCTCCCGATTCGTCTTTCGTCTTCAAGGAGTAAGCTTTCGCTAATCTAGAATAGTCGTCTATAAAGGTTATTATAAACCTCTTACGTCCTGGATAAGATGTAGGTTTTATTGGACCCATGATATCCGTATGTATCACCTGTAGTGGTCTCTGTGCTCTGTTTCTGTTTTCTTTAAACGGCAATTTTGCCATCTTTGCCATTATACAGACTTCACACTCTAATATGGAGTTATCGAACTTAACTTTCTCTAATCTCTTTTCTACTTTTTGTAGCTGTCTTAAATAGTTTAACGACGCATGACCTAATCTAACATGCCATAACATCGCCTCATTTATTTTCTCTAATTTCTTTACTTTTTCAATTACTGAGCTTTCACACATTTCTTCTATATTCTCTAATGTTTGTATATCTTCTAACTTAATGACTTGATCGAGTTCAGCATTATTGTTTTCTATATTTTCGTTCACATTTGTGAGCTTTTCTTCATTCTCCCTCCCAATCGCAGAGCCAACATTGTCCCTTTCATCTAATTCTCCCTCCGAAATTGATAACTCATTGCTCTGTATGTTTGCCTGCGATTGTTCAGGAAGCTCACTATGTGAAACAATTTCTGCTCTACATCTGTATACCGCACATTCTACATTTTCATTGTCCTCTATATTATTATTTTTGACCTCAAATTGCATAATCCAATTTGGTTTCTCATAAATTCCTTCAAAAACTATTTTATTTGTTAGTTTATTGTAAACTTTAAATACTTTATCGTCTAAATAAATACTGAACCCTGCATCAGCCAACTTTCTTAGAGATAATAGATTTTCAGATACTTCCTTTGTTGCTATTACATTTGTTAATTTAATGACTCTCTTTTCTTTTTCATTCGTTATTAACAAAAGATCTCCTTTACCGTCTATTGAAATGTCTGCAAGCTCATTCTTATTGGCGCATTTAATAACTTTATTATTGCATTTTTCAAAATTTGACAATATTATATTTTTATTTACAATATGGTCCGTTGCACCTGAATCTACAATGAAATTGACTAACTCTTTCGAACTATCTCTATTTTCTATTAATTTAACCATGCATAATTTACCTTCTTTAGTTTTTCTTTCATTTGCTGTTTTCGTTTGTATAGATTTCTTGGCTGGTTGTATCTTGGTTATTTTCCCTTTATCATCTACTCTTTTTGTGCTTTTCTGCACAAATCTACCCTTTTTCTTTATATTTTTATTAACGGTTTTATTTAAATACCTTTTTCCTCTAAATCTGTTCGCCTGGACCCCGGCATTAGGACAGCTGTCACCCTTGTGCTCTCTAATTTCCTGGCAGTAGTAGCAAAACCATGCCTCTGTTCCTGCCAGTGGACAGTCCTTCGCCATATGGCCCAATTTATTGCATCTGTAGCACTTTACTTGCTTATTCTCTTCTGCGGTGGCCCTCTGTACTCTAATTTCTGGTCTCTCTAGTTTCTCTCTAACATCACTCTTAGTCTCTGCCTCTAGCTGCATCATGAAAGATTTTATTTCATCTATGTTCATTTCTTTAAGATTAGTTTGTCTTCTAATTAAATCTACATTTCTCAGCTCCGGCACATTAATTGACACAGCCTGATAAAATGCAGATCTAATTTCTTGTTCTGTGAGAGGTACCGCATCTTCACATGATTCATATTCTCTAATTATTGAATCAAAGCGTTCGCAAAAATCATTTACTTTTTCATCTTTTCTCATTTTAATTTGATAAAGTCTAGCTCGTACCGATGCATGAGTAACGTTTATTTCACTCTTTTTATACCCTCTTAATTTCTTTAAAATTTCTTTCGGGTCTTTTTCATGTAAAATCCTTTTATGATAATTTTCATCTAAATGATTGATTATTATATCTCTAACTAGACTTTTTCTCTTAGCAGCTTTTAATTCGGAAAGATTTTCTGGACTTTCAATATTTGAATCTATTACATCTAATAAATCGTTATTCATTAACTCGGATTTTAAATAATCCATCCAAAGATCAAAGTTGGATTTTTGCGTCAGCTTATATTCTCTTCTAATATGCAGCCTTTGACTGTTTAATTCTACCTCTAAAGCACTCTTAATTGTCTCTAAACTTCTATTTTTCTCGGCCGAACAGACATTTTCATCTAACTTCTTCCTTTTAGACTCTACTTCTAATTCTTTAACCGTTTGTATATTGTTTTCTACTGTACTTTGAGTATTGTGCTTATTTACCTCTAAACGTCTAATCTTCAGTCTCTCTGTCTCTAAATTCGCCTGGGCGACCTTCACCATATTTTCCATCATAGAGGATGCTTCAGTCATTACTTTATCTAAAGTTCTCGTCACATTTTCCATTCTTGATACCATGCGTTCCTGTTTTTCGTGCAGCATTTTTGTTCCTATGGGTAGAACCGAACGATTTGCTTCCCATTCTCTATTTACGTCTATGTTCTCTATGATTTTCGGTTTGCTTCTAGGGATTGCACCTCTTGCCTCTGTCTCCTTCTTTTTCTCTTTCTCTTCTAAACGAAATTTTACATTACTCTATCTCTGAATACACAAGTGTATTATTTTTCTTGTTTTGTTTTAAAGAAAAAAAAACCTCTCTCACCTTTGTCTTTACTCATTGTTTCTGCTCTATTTTCTTTCTCTACCACTGTGACCACGCTGTCGTCACTGTCGTAGTCAACCAGTGCATCTTGGTCTTCTTCTTCCTCGTTCATTGAAAGATTTTTCATCTCTTTTTCCATCTAAATCGGGATTTAAATGTCAATTGAACATTAGCATTCCTCTTTTGACAAGATAAACCAACATTCATATTGACAGATAATAATTTATAATTTTGTCGTCGAGTTTTTCTCAACAACAAAACTCATTTATTGCTCACAAGACCATACAGAACGCACTGCAATTCATAATGATCTGAAAGCGAGAAACCACGCGCCTTTGCAGAGCCATCCGCACACGCACACCACTATCCCGTGCGATCTCCAGCACTGCTGAAAAGATCTATAGGATGTCGGGTTGATCACGCACGCGCACGGGACTCGTACAAATTTACGCGGCCTCCCTAAACAGCGATCAAACTACACCGCACTGCAAGTCATGCCTGATCACCGACCCGATGCATGTCGATTTCGAAAATAAATTCCACACACATGCATGTATATTTATATATGTGTTGTGGCGTCGCATCGATGCTATGTTTTTCCAATCGATCATGCCTTAGCGCGTGCCCGGCAACACGTCCCTCGCGCCAAAAAAATGACTCTCACTTTTCACGATCGGACTTTCGCGCGCCAAAAAAAAATGACTCGCTATTCACGATCGGACTTGCACACGCACGTCGCTTTTCCCGCCAGCTTGTTACCAAGCGGCATATATCTATCTCTTTCTATTTCACACATCTATCTCTTTCTATTTCACACATCTATCTCTTTCTATTTCTCTTAAAATTTAGTTAATTTCTCGCATCTACTCTTTATACATCTATTCTCTAATTCTCTTATTATCACTGTTGCCTCTATTTCTATCTCTCAAGAAGAAGGCAAAAACATATATCTCCTTCTAACAGCATTTATCGAACAAACGTTCTTATTAGCTGAGAATTCTCTCGTTTTGCTCGTCAGCAACGAGGAATATTATTTACTTACCCTCTAATCTTCTAAATGCTTCTCGCTGCTACCGGGTTCTCACTCACTTCGCACGCACTTTCTTCACGCAGGGGAATCGTGCCCTGGGCCCGTAACCTATTGGATGGTGTTCTCAGATGTTATAAGATACGGCGAGGTGGTCAGCAAATAAACAGTTCTAGTTTTATTATGCTCTAGAAACTTTATTCAATATATATCACACTCTCAAAGTACGACCGATCACGTCAGACAACGAAGCTCGTCTGCGTCCGACAACGACCGCTCGTCTGCGTGGCGCCCCGAGGCGCACGCCACGCGGGAGCTGCCCTCTCTATAGGCGGGAGCACATCGCTCGTTCAAAGCTCAGCTCCTCATATCTCTGAATAGTATATTTTTTTTCGTAAATTCTCAGGAAGTACTTGTAATATCTCTGAGTAGTATATTATTTTTCGTAAATTCTCGTCTCGTATACTACTACAGAATATATGTATAAATTGAATACGAGTCGGGACGGCGCCGCGTAAACTTATGGGCTACGGCCTACGGGATGGGCTGTCGATCCGTTCCCGGCTTGTTGCTTTCGCCTGGTATACGACAGCGCCAAAGTTCGCTCGCTGCGTGTTGTTTTCGCCGCGACGACGCCGAATCGGCTAAGTCCACTCGCGGCGTGTTGCTTTCGCCTGGGATACGTGAGAATCGTGAGATACGTCTGTAGTACACGTAATTTCCGACATCGCGCTGATGTCGGCCTCTTCCGGCCCCGCCCTGGCCTCTTCCCTCTGTCAGTTTATCGCTACATCGTGGACCCGTGGACGTAATCTTTTAATCCGAGGTAATCCTTATTTTTATTAAAATATTATTATAACAAACACAAAATACAATTATGAAATATATGTTTGGATATAATTTTTATGAAATGTTATGCATATACTTCATAATTTAATAGAGAAACCCGTGTTCACAAATTAGAGGTTACGTTGTTAGAAAGTCGCATAAAAATATAACTAATACTCAAGTCCAGCATTTTGAAACAGCGCTTCGGATTATCTTCTATTCAGCAAAGGTATTAGACAGAGTATTTTTCTATATATTTCTACTTTGTGCACTCGCGATCGGGTATCGTTCGTTGAGCGCGGTCGGCTGGTATAGCCTTGTAAGAAGACCCGGCAGTCAAGGTAATTAGGATCGGTAGGATCGAGAAAACGACGTTTATTCGGATGTGCTGTATATTGGTATCGACTTTTATTCGTTCGTTACAACGGTACAAAGGCTTCTGAGAGCGAGCGGTATGTCGGCTGAATTTTGGAGCGGTCGTTAGAGCACGCGAGGAGGGGGAAGATAGTTCGAGAAATAACGCGATTATTTTCGAGAAACGGAGCTGGCTTTCGTGGAAATTCGGGGGAACTCCAGGCGCTGACAAGGTCTCGCGCGTAAACACGTGAAACGACAACACGGCGAGGAATGCGGGTCGATGATCGCAATGTAACATATGAGATGTTTCGCGATTCCCGAACATACTTATATAGTAATTTAACGTAAAGTAACCTCAAAATTGTGAATTACATATTTCTGTTGTACTTATAATCGTGAGCATTATATTATTGATCGAGAAATGAAGCTTATTATTATCTTATTCTTATGTTGCAGTAGTGATAATATAATATTGCCATAGAGGAAATTGGTCGCACTTACACCAGTGGAACAAAGTAAGTATGATAGACTATTTTTCTATATATTTCTACTTATATATAGTAATTTAACGTAAAGTAACCTTAAAATTGTGAATTACATATTTCTGTTGTACTTATATATAATCGTGAGCATTGTATTATTGATCGAGAAATGAAGCTTATTATCATCTTATTATCTGTAATTTTTATGTTGCAGCAGTGGTAATACCCACACAGCACATAATATCATACGTATCATCCCATTGTTATACTCATTGTACTGTGATCATCCGTAACATACTGAGATCAACGCTATAATATCTTATACAGTATCATACGCTTTCGCGCGCGTATGATCTCAGGTTTGACTCAAGGTACGGAAACGATACGTACGCCTTTCTACCGCGCGCGTATAATCTCAGGTTGTACTCGAAGTACTGAAATGGTATCGTACTCGTGTCTTCCGCGCGCGTATAATCTTCGATTATACTCAAGATATGAAAACGGTACGTATGTCAGCGCCATCTGCATACGTTATTCCTGTTTCGATCTTTTTCCGGTAGCCCTCTGAGTGACATGTCGACGATGCAATGCACGAAGAATACAAAGCGTGATTGATATCAAAGGTAATCCTTTTTCTTCCTTAACATATTATGAAATATTTAATAAAGTTAGCGAAACAATTTTTGTATATAAATTACGTGATATTTTGTAATGTTTTATACAACTCGTAAAACTATTCTGATGAAAAGTTTGAGGTTATCCTTGGTTGCAAAGCCGCATAGCAAAGGTATTCAATGCCAAAAGATGTGAAGATATAATAATTGAAACGTTTTATTATTAAATCTATTTGATATACAGTTTTCGCAACGTAGGGTAACCTCTAAATCGTCAGCAGAATAGTTTGACGAGTTGTAATTTAACACAATTCTTTTTCTATTTGTCGTTGCCTGCACTTTTTAATAAATACAAATTTAATTATATTTTTAAACACTTATAAATTGCATTTTTATACTTGTAATTGTAGTACAATTAATTCATATCTGTAGGTATCACTTTTTAATATATCTAATAATTAAATGAATAAAAGAATCATCTATCTTATAACATTATCTGTAATGATCTGTATTAATTATAACATTAACAATAATACGTAAACTGCTTTCAGTCTCCACAATCGCAAGTACCAAGTCCCTGAGGTGCATTTCGACGTTTTGTTAAAATAAGTCAACGCTACTATAAGTTCCAAAGTGGTATTATTTTTATCAGTTGCTGGTTGGGTTTCTTATCTACTGCTGTTGAGCACTCTACGTTGGAGAAGATTTACGTGACAGGTATGTTTTATTCAACACATAAACTTTAACTTTTTTAACTTTTTTCCAAACTTAAAAGTGTTCTTTTATATGTCATGTAATTGTTTATTACTTTTCAGCAGTGGTATCATACAGCGAATTTTCAGTTACCACTTTAACACTGGTATGCGATTGCTCATTTTGAAAGAGTCGTGCAACAGAAAGAGCCGCGCGTTAACGCAAAAAATATATTGTTTATTCTAAACAGCGATTAAAAAGACGTACAATAATCTAGGGTCTAGACGTTTTACTGCGCGAAGCGCAGGAGCACCGCAATGAATGGTTCGAAGGCGTTCAGAGTTGCAAATTAGTCGAGATGTTCACTACGATGGAAAAGATTTTCAGAGCGAAGGTAGGGGAGCGTTTCTTAAAATTGAGCATAATTTTCCAGTCGACAAAACTAGAATCGATACACGTTGCCGGAGAAAAGACGTTCTTCCTCAGTTAAATGGTTTGTTGCGATAAATATCACCACATGCCTCAGTGGTCGAATAGGTGAGACGCCCGCCCGGAAAGCAGGGAGGTCCAGGTTCGAATCCTGGCTGGGGTGTTATTTTTCGCAACATTTTCTTTATTACCCTATATCCTTCTATACATATCTCGTCCTTTTTCGAATATACTAACGAGTGTTAGTGGACAATTAAATTAATTTTCAATTTAATTGTGTGAGAATAGGTACTCTTTCTAGCTTTAGTTGTGGCTACGTTTAAGTCCGTAAGTAACGGCGCGTGGTTTACTAGAGTGATGATTTGTACTTAAAAATTCACGAATAATTTTATTGGACAACCAATATCCAGTCCCGACCGATTATGGTGTTTCCTTTAATTATTGATTATTATCTTATATACGGTCGTACTTTAAATTTGCTTATTAGAATCGATACATTTCTATCCTGCATATGTTTCAATTCATAGGTGATCAACGATGACAATAAGGTGATCGATATAAATATCCCTCTCCGATCTACTCTTCCACCTCGTTCTTAAGCCTTGCGGTGAGTGTAACATTTTTTAACATCCTTGATCGATAACCGATTACCTTCGGTTCACTTAAATTAACTTTTAAAGTACGTCATGTTCAGAAGTTTATTTTCTACTTTTTTTATGTTGCAACTTACATAGTTTCTTCTTTGTGAAACTTACGACATTTTTTAAATATAAAATGTGACATTAATCTGTAATAAAATGTGTTAATTTTGATTTTATAAGATACCGCGGTGCATGTTTTGACTTCTAAAAATGCGCTTCTCGTAGACCTGCTCAGACCGGCTTATTTTATACTAATGTTTCTGCTTGTTGGTTTTAGGTGAGGATGGCGGTAGCAATAAAGGTATAGTTCTATATTGTTGCGAATACAAGATTCTCTGCTGTTGAAGGCTCCCAGCTCCGCGCAGTCGGAAGCATCGCTCGCCGACGGCGAAGCCGAGCAGGACGCCGCGGAGGCGATGGATCGCAATCAGTTTGAGGATGCGACGGCGAGACCTAGTCGACACTAGTGAATCAAACTCAAGAGGTGACGTGGCGGGACGTGATAAACATTTGTGTCTCGGGCGTCTCAGGAGGGGAATGAGACATCGCCGTTTCACGTGCCGTCACGCACGGATTAGACTCCGAACTGAATTTGACGCCGCTATTAACCGCAGCGGCAAACGAATGACATAACGACTTCATATTATGTACATTTGTGTTATCGCTTTTTGTTGTTATCACTCGCGGCTCTTCACGAGCACGGTAGTTGATCGGTGATATACGCGCTGTAAAACAAGGAGGCAGGGAGATGCGCGAGATACCCGCGCTTGAGAGAAATTATACGTGCTGTTTTATTAATATTACGTGGTGCGATAGTGTAACAGAGGAATTCGCTGAACTCGACATTACGATATAACAAACACGATGCTCTGTATTATGTATAGTGTATAAGATCACAAGCTTAATTTTGTATGATTCAAATGCTACACATACATATATAATACACATATATAATACACATTATATATATATTAATTATATTAATAAAAACATCAATTTATAATGAAGTAAAATTATGAAATTAATAACCTAATCTAATCTATAGGCCTGTTCTTTTTAGCTGAACTGCTGCACTAATTCAGAGTTTATCTTTTTTACGCCACGTTGGAAGGAAAAAGATAAACTCTGAACAAGTGCAGCAGTTTATCTGAAAAGAACAGGCCTTATATGTAAGCGCGTGCGCCTGGCTGCGTATGTGTGCGTGTATAAGTGATCGACTAAAACCCTACCATTTTCATCATTTTCTGAAACTGCCCTCAAACTATAAACGTTCCTGCAAAATTCTATAGGAGATGGTACCCTGGACATTCGAACGTTCGTAGAATGTACTGCGTCAATCGCAGTACGTAATGCGATTGTTCTCAGAATATCGCAATATACTTTTGCGATATTTTCATATTGTTCTCAGAATCTCCCTGTGCTGTGTGGGTATAATATTGCCATAGAGGAAATTGGTCGCACTTACGCCAGTGGAACAAAGTAAGTATGCAATAAAGGTTAAGGCTCTCGAAAATACAAAATCCGCATGCGGATTTTACGACCTTTTAATTCTTGACAAGGATGTAACCGAGATTTTGTACCGCATGTATTAATTTTTATATTTTTGTTGCGCTCAGGAGGGTCCAAACCAAGGACCGAAACGTTCGCGCATATTGTATGTAAGAAATACATTTTAATTGTCGCTTTAAGATCGGCGTTTCTGGCTCTCATTTGCCTTGTCATTATCAAAGTAAGTATCATAATAAAAAATTTACATGTTTGTCTTGCCTGTCACTTTCGTACATCTTTCATTCATTGTCAGTGCAATACAAGTTGCATTCCTGATATTTACTGCCACTTCTGAAAGTCTTTAGTTACGTACACTATAGATTTTCAGTACTAGGAGTAAATATCGCAACGCAGCCTGTATATGCATTACACTGATAATGAATCGAAGACGTATGAAAGTGACAGGCAATGGAATCATCAATACAGAGTGTCCCATTTTAATCGATTTCCTCTAAAAACCACTTGATTTTCGAATGTAGAAAAAAATGCTTCAGACAAAAGTAGTTTGGTTTCAATGAGCACACATGATTCCGATGTGTCATGTGTCAGATGCAATTTCTTGTGGATTTCAAGAAATTGTAAAGGCGAATAATTTTTTAGTGAAACTTGATTTTTTCTTGAGATGAGAGTTGTAGATCTCGTCGAGACGTTTTTAAAACACTGTAATAAATTTTTTTTAGTTGCAAATTTTTTGAGATATTTTAAATTTTGTTATGATACTTTATAATATAAAATACGAAAAACAATATCTACATGACATCGGAATTACGTGTACCCCTACAAACTAAACTTTTGTCGGAAGCATTTTTTTGTACAATAAAAAATAAAGAAGTTTTTGGGGGTGATCGGTTAAAATAGGACAGCCTGTAATTTGTCGAATTTTCTGATTCTTTTACTCTTTTTTCCTTATTTTTCTTTGAATTAACATAAAGTCAAAGTACAATAATATTTTTAAAAAATGTTTAGTAATATGCATATCGCTGTCATGCACGCGCGCATACACACACATATGTGTTATTGAATGTGTTAAAAAAATTTTTTTAAATATTACATTCGCATATATTTGTTAATCTTAATACTTTTATTTTAATTTAAAATAACATGCATAATCCTAATCGAATTTATACAAATTAATAATATTATGTACAATATAAAATATAAATTATAAAACAATATAATATCAACTAAAAATAAAATATAATATAACTGAAAATATTAATACTCTCTGTCTCTCTCTACAAATAATACTCATAACATTTTTTAACAGAAAAATACAACAATGAAACAAAATCGGCCCAGAAAAGACATTTCATGTGTATCAAAACGGTCCTTACGTCGATTAGCTGCACAAGAATCAGAATTTATATATGAGTTTCTTAAACACGACTGTATCATCACACAATGATAATGATGAATGTTCTGAATATTTAAGAAATAATTCTATAGATAATTTACATATAATAGATAAACGCAAAGAAACACATGCAACTGAAAATGGCACTATTAATGAACGAAATAATATATCTACAGCATATGTAAATGACGAATGTCGACAGTTTAACGAATCGGATTCAGAACAATCTTCTGTAAACATTTCTTGTGATTCAATACCTTATATGGCATCTGAAAATTCAAATACAACAGATAGCGATTTTAAAGATATCCTTGCTACCTGGGCTACTGAACACCAAGTCTCACATACTGCTCTGAGAGGTTTACTTCAGATATTAAAACAACATTCTTGTTTTTCGAAATTGTCGATAGATGCACGATTACTTCTAAGAACACCGAGACAACAAGAGATACGCACAGTAACACCAGGAATATACTACCATTTTGGATTACTAAAACCTGTGTAAACATATTGACATCCGTAAAGGATAATATTGATTGTGTGAGAATTACTATCAATGTTGATGGATTACCACTGTCGAAATCGTCATCACAACAACTCTGACCCATTAAGTTCAGTCCTTCCATATGATAATATATTTGTAATTGGATTTTATCATGGATATGAAAAACCGACAAATGCCAATGATTTTTTGAAGCAATTTGTTGACGAGGCTAAAGATATGTGCGAAAACGGTATTAACATCAATGGTCGTAATATAAATTGCAGGCTTGAGGCTTTAATTTGTGATACTCCAGCGAAATCATTCGTTCTGTGTGTAAAGGGACATTCTGGTTATTCCAGCTGTACTAACAAGGGAACGGTCGGAAGTGTCCCTACCCGATTTGGATGAGCTTTGGATATGTTGTAGAGCATCAAAAAATATTAGACTCCTATTTTTTTTTTGGGCTTATCTCGACGTTTAAGGGTTGAAACAACCCCTTGAAAATAACGGATTTTATAATTTTTAGTGAATATCTTCGAAAATATAAGGCGTATGAAAAAGAGTTTTATACAAAAGGTTTATGGTTTTTTATGCTCTTTACAATGGCGTAATTACATTTTTCAAATATGTCAAATTTTTTAATTTAACCCCACACCCACCTATTATTTCTGTAAAATATAATAATTTTTTTAACGCAAAAATTTAAGAGCATCGAATGCCAAGTACATCCATGTATATTTTTATTATGATACCACTATTCGATTTTTGGGAAGACGAGATGATGTGTGGTATAGGCGTCGCGCTGTAGGTAGGTGTTGCGTTATTTCTGTTCAGTTGCGCTGTACGCTTAATAATTTCAATTTGTGCATATTTTCTCATACTACAATATTATACTACATACTACGACATAATATGCGATGAAAGTCCAAGCAGAGGAAATGCGTGTGTGATGACAATAGAGAGACAGCAGTACAAAATATTGAAATATTCTGATACCCTGACACGGAGGTAATCTGAAATTTGAAGCAAACTGAAAAAATTAACTTTATTAACTAAAAATAATTTTAGTAGGTGCTTACAATCATGACATGTTATGAGCAAAAAAGATTATATAGTCACTAGCAAGACTGGCAAAGAATTGAGTAAGAGCTGAATAAAAAATTATATTAAATATTCAATATCAAAGGAAGAAGTAACAAGCGTAAGAAACCAATAAAAGTTAAAAATAAAAATGCGCTTACATGTTCACAGAACGACAGCGTAAAACACACAGTTCTTTACACTTCAAACTTACGATCTGAAATGCTTGCTTTCCGGAATTATGACACGAGCAAATGATATTTAAATTCGTGAACTTTGGTTGTGGTTTACTTCGACGCGTATTTAACACTGTTTTGCGCACACGCCATTTGAATTTCGGATGACGTGATATCTTTTCCTCTGCTTAGACTTTTATCGCATATTATGTCGTAGTATATAATATATATTGTAGTATGAGAAAATATGCACAAATGGAAATTATTAAGCGTACAGCGCAACTGAACAGAAATAACGCAACACCTACCTACAGCGCGACGCCTATACTACATATCACCTCGTCTTCCCAAAAATTGAATGGTGGTATCAGAATAAAAATATACATGGATGTATTTGGCATTCAATGCTCTTAAATTTTTGCGTTGAAAAAATTGTTTATATTTTGCAAAAGTAATAGGTGGGTGTGGGGTTAAATTAAAAAATTTGACATATTTGAAAAATGTAATTACGCCATTGTAAAGAGCATAAAAAACCATAAACCTGTTGTATGAAACTCTTTTTCATACGCCTTATATTTTCGAAGATATTCGCTAAAAATTATAAAATCCGTTATTTTCAAGGGATTGTTTCAACCCTTAAACGTCGAGATAAGCCCCCAAAAAAAAATAGGAGTAATATTTTTTGATGCTCTACAACATATCCAAAGCTTATCCAAATCGGGTAGGGACACTTCCGACCGTTCCCTCGTAAGTGTCAAACAGAAGGAGAATATGTAGAAAAACGAATATGTTTCCCAAATATCGATGCACCACCTCGAACAGATGACGATTTCATTCGAAAGACTGACGAGAATTATCACAAGCCAGATATCACCTGCAGTTTGCTAGAAATACCACATTTTAATCCTGTTACCAATGTTCCCTTAGATCCTATGCACTCGGTGTTCTTAGGAATTACGCGCAAATTAATAAATTTGTGGCTTCCTGGACAAATGTATTATCGAATACGAGATAGAGCTGTTCAAGAAATTTCTACACGTTTATGTTCGCGCGCGAGCGAGATTTGTCGCGACGAACGTGAGATGCCGGGATCGCTCAGAGAAAGCGAGAGGTGAGAGCGACGGGAACGAGGAAAGTGCGAGAGAGAGAAGTGACTTTGGAGCGAGATATTTTGGAGCGTGAACAGATGTCAAGAGTCGTTGGATCGAAGGTCACTTTTGAATTAACGAGTGTCTTTGTTAACAATAAATAAGTCCTTTATTACAATCGCTAAAGGACCACGCACACAAACATTGGAAATCTGGGCACCGGTCAAATTTCTCCAAACTTTGGGGTTTTTTAGCTTATGACCCCTCGATCAAAAGTCCTTATGGGCCCGAACCTCCAGGAAGTCATGGAAAAGAGTTATGGGGTATGGAAGTCGACGGAATATAAGTAGTCGAGTATACACGTTTTTACCCTTGAAATACGTCGAATTCGAGGGGATCTATTATGATAACTAATGGGACAAAACTTCTTGAACTTGGAGAGGACTATCTGATAGTCTGACCCAATCTTGGCTATAAAGTCTAACTAGGGTCCGGTAGGGCCCAGTAAGGGCCGAGTCAGGTTTTTTTGATGGAAACCTGGATTTATCGCAGAATTAGATTCTGTCACTAGGAATATATTCAGATATGACACTAACATTTCATAACCGACCCGACCAATTAAAGCAAGATCCGGTGTGGACCCGACCAATTTAACGCAAGATCCGGTGTGGACCCGACCAGTTAAGACAAGATCCGGTGTGGACCCGACCAGTTAAGGCAAGATCCGGTGTGGACCCGACCAATTAAGGCAAGATCCTGTGTGGACCCGACCGGTTAAGGTAAGATCCGGTGTAGACCTGACCGGTTAAGGCAAGATCCGGTGTGGACCCGTCCGGTTAAGATAAGATCCGGTGTGGACCCGACCAATTAAGGCAAGATCCGGTGTGGACCCGACCAGTTAAGACAAGATCCGGTGTGGACCCGACCAATTAAGGCAAGATCCGGTGTGGACCCGACCAATTAAGGCAAGATCCGGTGTGGACCCGACCAGTTAACTTGTCTTAACTGGTCGGGTCCACACCGGATCTTGCCTTAATTGGTCGGGTCCACACCGGATCTTGCCTTAACTGGTCGGGTCCACACCGGATGTTGCCTTAATTGGTCGGGTCCACACCGGATCTTGTCTTAACTGGTCGGGTCCACACCGGATCTTGCCTTAACTGGTCGGGTCCACACCGGATCTTGCCTTAATTGGTCGGGTCCACACCGGATCTTGTCTTAACTGGTCGGGTCCACACCGGATCTTGTCTTAACTGGTCGGGTCCACACCGGATCTTGCGTTAAATTGGTCGGGTCCACACCGGATCTTGCTTTAATTGGTCGGGTCGGTTATGAAATGTTAGTGTCATATCTGAATATATTCCTAGTGACAGAATCTAATTCTGCGATAAATCCAGGTTTCCATCAAAAAAACCTGACTCGGCCCTTACTGGGCCCTACCGGACCCTAGTTAGACTTTATAGCCAAGATTGGGTCAGACTATCAGATAGTCCTCTCCAAGTTCAAGAAGTTTTGTCCCATTAGTTATCATAATAGATCCCTTCGAATTCGACGTATTTCAAGGGTAAAAACGTGTATACTCGACTACTTATATTCCGTCAACTTCCATACCCCATAACTCTTTTCCATGACTTCCTGGAGGTTCGGGCCCATAAGGACTTTTGATCGAGGGGTCATAAGCTAAAAAACCCCAAAGTTTGGAGAAATTGGACCGGTGCCCAGATTTCCAATGTTTGTGTGCGTGGTCCTTTAATAATTGTCTGTTTAAATGCGCTATGGATTGTCTTTACGCAATTTTAAACGACCGATGCACCATCAGAACGCAAGTTCACTTGAACGCTCGCACATTCGGAGCAAGGCGCGCTGTCGAATAATATCGGCGCGATATAATTATCGCGTTCCCACGGAACTCTCGGCGGGAATTCGCGACGGCAATGCAGTACGAGGGTGCATTAACTTAGCACCTTAATCGCGATCGCGTTATTGGAGATAACGGATTCGCACTCGATGTGTCTCGCGAAGAGTCTCGAAGATTCTCGCGAATGTTCTCGAATGTTCGGGTTTAACGACTCAGCAACGACAATTACGGCTCAAGTAACTCGCTCCACGTATCGAACTAGTCTGGCCTTTGTTTTGACGACGGCAGTCGATCAGCCGAAAATTCTTCTCTTAAGGGGGGAGTGACGTGACGCTCTTATTGGCGAACGATTCTGAGAACGCGTCGCACGCTTCTCGGAACGCGTGGGATATATCGGGACATTCCTCGAAAATCGATATATTCCATAACGAGAAAGAATCATAAATTTACATGAATAATTATGACCGTTTATCGGTCCGAAACATATAATGATAATTATGATTATATAATAATATATCTTGAACATAAATAATACTAATAATGATCTGAATCAATCTTGAACATAAATAATATTAACAATAATTTGAATCAATCTTGAACAAACAACACTGTTAAAGCCTGCAATACCTGTATAATTTGCAAGAAAGCTACGAGCACTGAATTGTGTGAAATTATGGAAAGCTACAGAATATCGACTGATATTATTATACACGGGTCCACTGGCTTTTAAATCTATATTTTAAAAAATGTGTACACCAACTTTATGACATTACATGTGATTATCCGCATTCTTTCTTCACCAGATTTAATGCAATACGTAGATTACGCACAAGATTTAATATTTTTCTTTATTAAAACATTTAAGAAACTATATGGTATTGAGAATATGTCACATAATATTCACAGTTTTGTACATCTTCCTGACGACATTAAAAGATTTGGACCGCTTGATAACTTCAGTGCATTTAAATTTGAAAACTATATGAAAACACTGAAGAAATATATTAGCAAAAACAGAGAGACCTTTGCAACAAGTTGTGCGGAAATATTTTGAAAAAGAAATAAACTCGGATTTATCACTATCACCAAATTCTCTTTCATCACATTCTGTTTTGATACATCCGAATTTGTTTGAAAATATTGCGCGTTTTCGGTTAGCGACAGCGACAGCGGCGCGGCGTGCGCGGCGAGGGGGGCCGAGCCCGATCGTTTTCTGTTTAGCCGGTCCGCGCTCGAAAACACGAGTTTCGCAGCGACGAGATGCGTAGTCGGTCGAGGAACGCGGAAGTGGTAACACGCGAGATATAGAGTCTGCGTTCTTTGTTCAGATTTGCGATTACTAAAGCCTTCGATAGCTCACGGATCTGTCGCGGTTAAGTTCTTTCTAAAGTACGATCCGAAACGTTGGTTAACAGTTTACAAGTATCGTCGGATTTGCTGCTAATTAATATTAACGCGTGCGGTACGCAATATTCTTCGAGCGGACTTAGAGCGAGCTGGCCGACGGGGCATCGGCGTTGCTTTCGCCACGCTCGCGATCAAACGAAGTGCGTTCATCGTGCATATCGGCAAAGGACGAGAGAGTGCGCGTGTCCTCTCCTCACCGGACACCCGGGAGACAGAACGACCTTTATCTCAGCCGACGACAACGACGCTGTGCTTCTAGAGCAACGGACTCGGACAAAGAAGTCCAGGGGATCTTTCGTCGCCATCGTCCTTGACGACCGAGACAACAACGCTAAGTACCCTGTTGATCATTCATCCGATTTCTTGAATACGCGTGTACCACGCGCTTGCATTCTTTATTGAGCCCTTCCGACGCCGTCGGATAAGCGTGTACCACGCAACTTGCATGTTCTTTCGAGCTCATACGACATCACTCGTTTACATCTGCGTTCGCGACAAGTGTATTATTTGTGCGGTACATTCCACCGGGCACGTGACGGCCACGGCCCTTCCGTGTGATTGAATAATATCTTCCGTTCTACCGTGACCAAGGCGTTTCGCCGCGTAGACGCGATTCGATATTCTTACAGTTTCCTATCTTTGTCGGCGGTTTCGTATTGACTCGATCAACCCCCCTCGTCGCGTCCCTTCTTTGTGTATTATTTACAAACGTGGCGTGTGCTCGTATTAGAGCTCTCAATTACTTTACATTTTGGCGAACGATAAGCCTCGCGTTGATTATTTTGCGTTACATTACTCATACTGTACTTCGTGCTTTAAGTTAGTTGTACTCATTATTCGCGACGGGTCTGTCTTGACTCATTTACGTTATACTATTCGTGCTGCATTCTTCACACTGTAATTACATTAACCCCCCTTACGTTACACTCCTTGCGTTGTGATTTTGCATTGATTAATGCGCGTGATATTATTCATACAGTATTTCTTACGTTAAGTTTACTTGCGTCCTACTCTTCGCGCTATAACTGTCATTGATATGAATGCATCACTTATAATTCGTGCATTCCCACCGGCGTTTATTAATAACGTCATCTTATCCACATGACATTGCTCAGATCGCGTTACATGTTTAGTTTATGCGATAGATTTCTTGCGATCATAAACTTGCTTGCCGCTACTTACGGCCCTTATGTAATATTTTATTATTCTCTTTATTTTTAGGATTAAGTATGATACTTGCATTCTATAACATATTTGATTTATTGTGTATCTTATTGAATTACTGTGTATGTGATATAATTTATGTATTCTCACGAATTGTCAGCCCAAGTACCCTCCGATTATACATATACTGTGTTCTGAAATTATATTCTGCTTTTTACCCAACCGGACGGGCTGTCATTATTGACGGAGATAACTAAATACCTGACCGCCGTTCACCGGATTCAAATCATAACAGTCCGCTTTCATACCTTTTAAACAGAATTTAACAAATTTGCATTATGATGGGCCACTTGTTTCCAATTGCAACAATCCACAGTATAAAATTGTGAAGTACAACGGAATTACGTTGAAAGCTGGGACACTCGCGGATAGTTGCTGCGGCTTAAATTGTGGCACCATTGTATCTATAGAAAATATAGCACACTGTACAGAGCGAAATATTCCAGTCATTATAGGTCGTGAATTTTTGAAAAAAAAAAGACTTATATACGGTTCCTTGTCCATCTTCACTACTCGGGATATATATTGTGCAGTCATGCTCAGATCTGAAATCGTGGCCATTAAAACATATTATCACAAAATATGTGAAGTTTCCATATGAAAATGACAATAAATATGCAGCTTTTCCATTAATACATTGCAAGATGTAATGTGTATTAAAACAGAATGGCTGGCACGTTGAAGGTGACGAAGAAGTACGCAGTCGTTGATTTTGAAGATGGACTTTCAGTAGTTCCAAAGAACTGGATTACTAAAGATGAAAAGGTAGCCTTTTGGCCTACTTATACTAGTACTGCAAGACACGACAAAGCAGTTAAACGTATGGAGGAGCCGGAATCTACATGGACAAAACGTACCATTAGGTAAAGAAATATATGGGTCATATTGTAAATAATATTATATTCTTTCCTGAAATATGTGTGTATAATTATTTGTTTTCCGCATGTAACATTGATGTTTGTTGATTTTTTTAAATAATTATAGGAAAATGGTACATGTTTTTATTATAATTGTTATTTTGTTGCAGTGACTTATGATGAGGCAATAGAAAAATTGAAAAAAGCAGAAGAGGAGAGTGATCTTACGTCCAATACCGAAAACAAAGAAAATCGTGAAAAGACACGAAAAAATAGAGCCGCTAAAAACCTGAACACATCATTCACATCAATGAGCAGCAATGATTCTGAACTGACAGATGACAGTTATGTCTCAGACATTCCAAAAGTACCGCAAATTTCCAAAAAAACTACACATATGAAAAAATCAGATACAAAAAAGTAAGAGCTTTATAAAGCATTAATACATTAAAAAGTAATAGAATGTTTCAATAACGTATTGTTGTATGATTTTAAGGTTATGATGACAGATGTAATGATAAAAGACAAAAAAGTCAGAGTGCAAAGAAAGTGGGAAATACTGCTGCATCAAACAATCACTACAATTTAGGAAGAAAATATTTTGGTAAGTGTAATTTTTGTCAAAATGAAATAAGATTTGCACAAAAAATTTGTAAATGGATATCATGGAAATTTATAACTGGATATATCTATACTCTAGATATCTGAAAAAAATATAAATAATACATACAATAATTTTATTGTTTTATTACTTTTAGATTCACTATGTACTGAAAATGATGAACAGTGGCGAGATCAAGAAGATAATGATAACGTCCTACGAAGTCCGAGCTTGACCTCTAATAAAGGTTAGTATGCAAATAATTTGTATATTACTTTTTATTTGACAATTATTCATAAATTTATATATTGTACATAACGTTATTTATTCTGCGCAATTTCTTTTTGTTTAGGAATAAGCGTTCAATTTAATAATGACTAGGGTATTTATTCGCCAGTATCCAAAGAATAATAAGATAAATTTAAGCGACCCAACTGACCAAAATTCTTCTATTTTATTAAATCTCACAACGTTTCGGCCAACATCTGGCCCTTTTCAAGTGAGGGAATATAACAATAATTATTGCCAGCACTCAACGCATATACATCCCACGTCGCCTAATATAGCTCCCAAATTACATCATGCTTCATAAAGCTAAAAAGGTGATTACCGAGATGTAACATAAAAACATGAAATATAGCGATAAGGATGCCAAAAAATGACTTACATGTTTTATGCGTCGACAAAAGCAGAAGTAAAAGATACAGTTAGTCGAGAGATAGATGAAACCGAACATCTTGTCAAATGCGTCCGAACGTTACAACAGTCAAAGTCACAATAATAAAACTTAGAAACACATCGATAAAACAATATACCAGGTTCTTAAAATAACAAGGCAGCGGTCAAAAAGCATAGATTAGGAAGCATTAATAACACGATCGTAAACTGCCGGTAAATTTTCGGTATCTTTTTGAAGATTGACTGTGCGCTTACACTTCTTAATGAAAAACATCTCCGAGATTTCTCTTTTTTTATAATGGCTTTCTTTATATAAAATCCTAGGATTATGCCACGTGAAATTATGATTATATGTGAGACGATGTTTAGAAACCACAGAGTGCTTGCTAACATCTTTCCTAATATCGTTTTGATGTTCTTTTAAGCGTGTCTCTAGGTGCCTTTTAGTTTGCCCAATATAGCAAGAATTGCAGTTAGCACAATCAATCTTGTACACAAGTTCGGTCTGTCTGAGATACGGTAGTCTATCCTTGCCTTTCCTAATAATGCCATCCAATCTCTTTGGGACAGTAAGAAGTGTCTTAAATTTGACACCTCTCATTGTCCGGCTGACATTCGCGCTAAGGCCTCTAATATACGGGATAGTTACGAAATTTTCTATATCCCGAGACACACCATCCTCTGTTGTCGTATCACTAACTGGGTCGTCACGTTTCCGCAATTCACCAAGTCTAACATTAATAAATTTGCCAACGACATTCCTCGGAAAACAATTATTAATTAGTATCTCCCTTACTATTGCAATATTTGCTTCATGGAAACGAGTATCTGACAAAAAAATGGCACGGTCCACAAGATTTCGTATAATATTAACCTTATATTTGAACGGATGGTGAGAGAAATAATTGATATAACGCCCGGAGAATGTGGGTTTACGATACCAATTCGTCAAAAGAGAATTGCCCTCCCGAAACACTGTGGTATCAAGGAAATTCAATGAACCGTGTGTTTCTAATTCATAAGTGAATTTTAGCCTTATGTTATCTTTATTAATGTTAGACTTGGTGAATTGCGGAAACGT